>CM076974.1:46971516-47013333 GCA_039105355.1 Benthosema pterotum
TTCAGCTCAGCCTCATCAGCGTCGGCTCCCCGAGTCGCTACCCAGTTCCACAAGCATTCCCCAGCTGGATTCCCCAGCCCAGCAGAGCAAACACGGCTTAAATAACGAAGCACCGTCGCAACCCAGAGCTATGGTTTTCCCCAAGCGCATGTACAAACAAACATAGGCCCCCGCCCAGCCGGGGAATATATTTTTCCGGACCTCCAGGGCTCACGCCGAGCACAGGGGCGACGCGCCGGCTTTGCCCAGGGGGGAAGCCCGCCTCTGGCGAGGGCCCCGCCGGCACTCTGTGCTCCGGGGGACGCTGCCTCGCCGCCTGCGAGACCGACTAGGCGACTAGCGAGGCCGAGTAGCCTAGTAGCTTAGCTGCAAATGCAAATATCCAGTATATTAATGAGCAAGACTGACTGGCCCCGCCCCGGACAGCCCACTAAATTAGCATACTCACACGCAAGGAAATACAGGCAAAAATATAAAGAGAAAGCAAATGCAGACATAAATAGAAGCATAAATAAATATGTGGGACAGAAATACAGGAGACGTAAAAGAGCATCAAAGAAATATTGCAGGAAATATATGTGTAAATAAATAGAAAAATAAAAGGGGAAATAAATGTATTTGGGAATTAATGTAAGCGTAATAAAATATAACAGTAACAAAAAATGACTTATATCCCATTTCTTTACTCATAAATGTGTGATATATATTTTTCTCACACTTTTCTTTGGTTTATTTTTTGTCATGTTATTTATTTATTCTACATATTGCTACATGTTTTTATTTACGTAATAGATATAATATTTGGGCTCTTAACACTCCATATGATGATGTCATCAAGATGTTTCACCATGTTAGTGGTTTTCTTCAGACCTCCATTTCTTGGGAACACAGAATGGGGGGGAACTTTTTTATCATGTCCACACAACACCTCGAAGGTACATGGTTTGACATAGTAAAATGTTGAAAATGGGTGGATGCATGCAAAAAAAAAACCTACCTTGACTTTGAGCTGTTTATTATGAGATTTTTGAATTTCAACATATTAGTACCGGTACATGTTATTAGACAGCATTAGAAATGTCTCCACATTGGTGGTAAAAAATGCCCTAATAGAGAACAGTTCTTGTTGAAAATTTTAAGAGATGTGCAAAAACAGTAGATGTACAGTACAAGCTGGCAGCTATTTTTGAGAAACACTGTTCTTCTAGAATCTAGATAGAGGGAGGGGGGGATTATCATGACACAGATGCGTTTTTTTGTGGTTTCATGCTCAATTACAGTTAAAATGTGGTTCATGTCATGATGGAACCCCCAGATTTACTCGGCCACAGTGTAGTCACATCTGAGAATGATTTGTGACAATGATAGGATTTGGGCAGGAATTGGTCTTTTTAGTCATTTTCTCCTTTTTTTTTCTTGTCCCTTACAGGCTGAAGCCAGCTCCCAGGTGATGGATGGGATGGAAAAGGGACGTTTACCCCCCAAACAGGCCATCAAGCTGCTCCACAGATACCCCAACGTCCGTACCGAAGTCTAGAGATACCCCGACAATAACATCTATATGGTTATCTAGAGCAGGGGTTTTCAACAGGTGGTCCGGGGACCACCAGTGGTCCTTGAGAGGGTTCCAGGTGGTTCCCAGGCTAAATGATGGAAAGTTGGTTAACCAGATGTAACTCTTGAGAGCGTAAAAATGAAACCAAATGGACCCTTGCGGGTCCATTTGGTTTCATTTTCACACTCTCAAGAGTTAAAATATCCATCATCCGAAGCACTATTTCATTAAGAAGTCTACACTGTTTTGTTTGCGAAATCCAGCCTGGAATTGTGAACGAAACCAAAAGAATTCTTTAGTTTTAGGTCTTCTGGGGCTAAAATGTCATCCAATGGGTGGTCCGTGGCTCAAATGCTGAATGAAGGGTGGTCCCTGGTGTCAAAAAGGTTGAAAACCCCTGATCTAGAGATACCCCAACAGCATCCAAACTGAAGTCCAAACCAAAGTCTACAGATACTCCAACCTCTGCACCAGACTCTAGAGCAGGGGTCGGCACCCTGTGATGTCAAAGAGCATCTTTTTTTTTTCTTTCTTTTTTTTTTTTTTTTTTTTTTTTTACCAGAAAATAAGTTCAAAAAGCTATCTGGTTTAGTTTTTACAATAACCATAGAAAATCCGGCGCCGTGCACCATGCACTGTAAACCCAAATATTAAAACTTCACTTCAGGATTTAGTTCAAACTAAAAAGAAATAAGAAAATTAAAAAAAAAAGTCAGGCAGTGTCTCAGCAAGTGTGTGTGTGCGAGTCTCTCTCTGTGCGTAGGAGTGTGTGTGAGTGATAGGATGCTTCCTCTTTCGGAAAACAACCCGTTCCACATCACCGTCTCCATCCGTCCTGGTTTTAACGTGAGGCGATCCTATTGCTTTGTTCCATGAGGATGGAACCGTATTGAACCGTGGACTTTACTCGCCACTCGTGCTACTAATGTCTCACTCCATAGAGACACACGGGGACTACAAATGTCATGAAACAGCGGAGACGCAAGAGGGTACGTCAGAAAGGGGGACTGCCGGCAGCCCACTGAAGTCCACTGAAATTCCACTGTAGTTAGCCTACCCTTAAAACAATATGAAATGAACAGAAGACTATATTGATTTGAATAAAAATATGATTCCAAATGTATGAAGTCTTTCTCAACACATGTTGTTGTTTTTTCTCAATAGAGGTCGTGTTTCACATTTAATTTACCACTTGAATTAGTTACCCTTTTAAATGAGTTACGCTTTTAAATGACGTCACTGTCTTTACGAGGCTACAATCGCCGACTTTGAAGAGTCGAATTCTCAACAATACACACCAATCCCGACTGACTTTGTTCATTCATGTCTATATTTGGTACATGTCACAGCTTATTATTATGTTTTACCTACCTCGGAGCTCTGACAGCTGTTTTACTGTTGTCAGCTTGTTGTATTAATAAATGTGGCTGATTAATTGGGAAAATAAGCCAGCTATATTTGGAGGAGTGACATATACTGACATTTTCAACTACCATAGTGAATTATGCAGAGGAGTATTAACTAGTCTTGTAAAATGCCGTTTGGATCATTATAAACAAATACATAGCATATGAAACAAAACACAGCTAATATATCTGAGTATTGAAAATCTCAAGGGATGGGACCATGACGTATATACTGTGCGACCACATTAATTTGAGATTTATAATGCTAGTACATGTGAATTTCTGATGGAGTATATTATAGTACATTGTGGGCTGTATATTCAGATGGCAGGTGTGTGACAATAATAAGGATAAATAAATCATATTTTACACGTCATCAGAACACAGAATAAAGTGCTACAGCCTCAGTAATAAATTAGTGAAATTACGGTATTTTGTGACAGGGATTGCAGGGATTGCATTGACCGCTGGAATACCCTGTTCTAACGAACCCTTTGGGTAGCCGCTGTTTCATTTGGGGGCGTGAAATTTGTAGTCTCCGTGTGTCTCTATGAACCAGCCTTCATTCCTCACACCACCACGTGACACTCCCTGGCCTCCGTTCAGATCGCCATGGACAACCAGCGTCTCTTTAACTGGCGACGTAATCGTCAGACGGAGAATGTGTCAGTGACGGAAATGTTTATATTACTTTGGCGGATCGCCACAGTATGTAGATGCCAAGGAGACTTGGCAATGTCCGCCGGTCGCCAACCCCTGCTCTAGAGATACCTCAACATACATACTGAAGTCTAGAGATCTCCCAACATCCGAATCCAAGTCTAGGGTGTCTCCCCCCTCCCCTCCACTGTGAAGAGGTAACCCAAGGATATCACACCACAAGGACTGTATCTGGGGTGTGTGGCGCAAACCTGAATGACTAAAGAGTATTTTTGACCCACGGAGCGCTTTTGGACATCATGGCTGGATCGCTACACACACATGCACTGAAAGAGATGGATTTGCTCAATGTCCATCTCATGAGAAAGTGACATTGATGAGTGAGCGCCACCCCTTGGTCTCTTCTGGACGACAACCCACTAAGACTCGTGAAACCGTGACGCTGCACCCGCTTCGACCGTTATCAAGCCATCATTCCCAGGATGCTGCTTATTAAGCAGAGTTTCTCCACCAGGCATGTTGTCTGGGAGCAGACTGTATGACACGACTGCATTGATAAGACTGAAAACCCGGAAATCCTCCATCAGCGTGTCCGGTTGGCCGCCTTGTTTTAAAGCCCTGTGTCAGTGTGGTGACGTGCTGGAGGTTATGCTCAGGGTTAGGGTTAGAGGAGGCCAGTATACTGACCAAAACGTCTGCAATAAAGTAGCCAAATGGCTGGCAGGCAACATGCCTCGTGGAGGAACTCGACTTATTGAGCAGAATACTGGGAATACTCTGCTTGATAATACGCTTGATTTTCGGTAGAATCCACTGGATGCTCTGCATTAGGAAGAAGAATGGCTGTATCTCAAAAAAATGTTTTTTTTTTTGGGGGACATGGCACCAAAGAAGAGAAGAACCTACTAATAATAAGGGTAATAATCATCATAATAATAATAAATAAAATGTCTAAAAAGCTCATAGAGAGAACTTGTATATCTGCTTTTTTTATTTTTTTTTTGAAAAATTGTGAAAATGATGCGCAAATCCAAGAATATATTCTATTTGACACCTGATTGTAGTGTCTGCTACTAGATTCTAGTTTCTGTTTCTGACAGATTCTAGTTTTTCTGAAAAAAATCTATGTTCCTGTGTCAGTGATGCTCAACATATTTCATGCCAAGGACCCCCCAGAATTATCTATATTTGGCTGCGGACCCCCCCATCTGAAAAACATGTTCTAGGGGTCCCCTAGAAGCAAAGATTTGAGTTAAAAACATTTGCTTCTGAAATAATATATTCAAAGATTTGCGCCACATTTTCACGATTTTTTTTTTTCCAAAAATAGCAGACCTACAAACTCATAGCGCGCCACTCGGTGGCGCGCTATGAGTTTGTAGATCTGCTATTTTTCAGTAGATAAAGCATAACATAATGCTTAAAACACCAAATTGCGAGAACGGTACACAAAGGGTTAATATCTAACGTGACACAGGTTTTAATGGTTAACAGTAACTGTAGAGTCCAGTATAATGATCCCTGTGTGTGCTGAATCTGGACTTGTTCAGAAGAGGAATGTCTTCCAATTTTCCCCTCAAAATTTAATTTCCCCCGCAGGCCTACGGTCCCTAATGCTTGGCCATACAGTATATTGTATTAGTGGAAGTGGACGCGGGGTCTTATTAGTGTTTGATTTCATGCCTCTCGCTCTCTCTGCGAGTTTAACTTTATCACTTTATCTCTCTACTAAAGGCTCTGCCCGGATTCCAACACATCTCTGTTTCTACTGTATGTAACCTGAGCCTGAATCATCGGCCACTGTTGGACAGATAACCTTATTCTTTACACACAATACCATTAGTTATAACTGCACTGCATAAATATTGACCAGATGGAAATTCTATTATTTGTAAGATAGCGAGGCATTTGAGTGTCTGTTTGTGCTGCACCATAGATTAAAACTTTCAGAATCTTTCTGAAATGATTATTCGTACAAGCTCCATTATCGTTGGTATAGTTATCAGTGGAATTAGAACAGAAAGGGAAACAGGATAGTGAGGATTACTGATAACTGACTGGACAGCACCAATTACAGGTAATAGAGGCAACTTTTTAGCCGAAAATTGAAATATATACTGTATATAGCTGTAACTTTTGCCATTTTCCCCTCGTTGATTCTACTTTGATGCTGCAGCTGTTTCCCTGCAGGCAGACACTTGCTTTGTCCTGCAGACGGTCCAGGACTTCGTTGTTGTCAACAAATCATGAAAACAAAACATTCGTCAGCCGTAGAAGAGAGTGGTGACGGATTCTTATACGTCGGGAAGGGAACCCTGTCAGCTTTTTTCCCAAATGGTCATGACTGTTTCGGAAACCATCGCAACCTTTTATTTCATTGGTCACAACTCAACCTAATTCTTAACCTTAGCCCTAAACTTATCCTCAGTAAAACGTATGCCTAAACTTTAGCTAAACTCCCAACCCTTTTTAAACGTTGCGACCATTTTAGGAATGTTGTAACCGATTTAGAAAAAGGTCAAAATGTTTTACAATCGGTCAAGGCCATTTTTAGCATCGGTTGCGACCTACAGCCCCATCCTGCCTTTTGTAGCGTAAATATATCTTATCTTCAGAGATCTTCGATCCGTTGCTCCTCCTTCCTTTAGAATCCAAATGTAGAGGAAAAAAATGTGTATATATTTATTTACCTTCCACTAATGATGTTATAATGATGTCTAGATGCGCTGCACGGTGGCTCATGGAGTTTGTTTAGTCTTTACTCTGTGCATCAGGAAGGTTCCACAGTGTGTGTGTCGGTGGGGTAAATGTCATGTTTTAGTTTAGTGTGTCGGTGTTTGGCCGCCCCTCATTAAACCTAACCTCCCACGCCGCTCAGACCATTTCCCCCTCCGCTGCCGTTATCTCATCCTCTGGCATGTCTGGACCCAAACAGGACAGGAGCATTTCCTCCACCGTCACTGAGGCCGTCGTCCAATCAAGACGCAGGTTTCTAGACTTTTAAGAAACTTAAAAATGGAGTGCCATGATTTTTTTCCCCCCATCCTAAAACATGATCATCAGGTATGATTGTTATATGAGAAGGAAGCATTTTCTCTTTCAAAAGTGTACAGTTGTTTTTATGTAGCAAACTCCAGCAGTTCATTAAGTACAAATTGAAGACATCAATGCACATAAAAACACATGTACAAAATTGCAAAAAATTACAATTTACAATTAGAATTTTATTTTTATCACATTTCAGAGGCGTACTCTCAATTAGGCGGCGATCGAAGGCTGTAGCCTGGCCAAATCTCAAGCTAGCCTGCTCTGATTCAAGAGGAAGAAATACAACGTTGCCAAACGTTAAACAACATGGGAGAGCATGTTGCAGACGGTGCTCCGTCTTGCTTGTTCATTCGCGCCTGTACCAGGCATTCATAGGCGGGGCGAGGCGACCTTCCCATACACAAGCAAATGTAGACTTTATTGATGTTTGATCGTGATGTTGATTTCTGGTGGGGAATTCAGATCTGGTGTACTCATAATTCTTGTATACTTGGGCTGCAACTAACTTATTTAGCTATCTCGAGGGGAATTCCACCCAATTCCCTTCTACAATCCAGAGTAAAATGAACACTCTTTCTTCATCTCATATTTGGGTAGTGCATTGGCCACTTATTAATTTTCCAAAAATGTGTTCTACTATCTCATATTTGGGTAGTGCATTGGCCACTTATTAATTTTTCAAAAATGTGTTCTACTATACAGGAAATTATTACAGAGCTGGAGGGAGCGGACCGTTCTTGTTCCAACAGGTTGACGGTACACACACACACACACACACACACACACACACACACACACACACACACATGACCTTGTACTTGGACACATTTCCCGGTGGGTGTCACTCAGACAGGGGTGTGAAACTATTCGACACCAGCAG
This sequence comes from Benthosema pterotum, assembly GCA_039105355.1. NCBI lineage: Eukaryota > Metazoa > Chordata > Actinopteri > Myctophiformes > Myctophidae > Benthosema > Benthosema pterotum. The sequence continues at coordinate 46,979,066 of CM076974.1, forward strand.
ACCTCTTCACCTGCTTGTAAACTTGCTGTTGTTGCCTGGTCACGTCCGTCTGTCTGTCTATCTGTCTGTCTGTCTGTCTGTCTGTCCAGCCCTCTGGAACTCACACGACTTAAGACACGCAAAAATGCGACTATATTTACTGCAGACTCACACCACCACCACCACCCAAAAATAATCAGAGCAGCTCAAGATGCAAAGCCATACTCCTCGTCCCGCCAGATCATATCAGCAGTGGTGGACACACTACATTTATTTCCTTGAGTACTGTACATATTTTGAGTATGTGTATTTCTATTCTATGGGTTAAGTTGTTGTTTTTTTGTTTGTTTGTTTCTATGATAAGCCTATTTGGAAGCGTATAGCTTTCACCCCATTCAGGCACATAGCCCTTCCGACGACAGTGCTGTGTTTCCTCATGCAGGTCGGCTATTTTCACTGTAGGCCATGGCCTACTTGTGTGCAAGCAGAGCGAGCGACCGGAGAGCAAGTAGCCCGAAGCTCATAACAATACATATAAAGAAGATATATTAATTCTATAAGGCTGTACGCTGCGGAGCTGTGGAGAAAATACAAGGGTCAGCTTGGCACTTTTTGACACAGTTTGTTGCCCCTCTTGGTGTGTTGACCTACTCGCTGTGTATATGTAGCGCCGGCACTGACTCCAATAGAACCCAAAGGTCTGAAATTAGAAATATCAAAAACAAATATCGTGCTTTATAGGATTCCAGGTGGTCCCCAGGATAAATGATGGTAAGTTGGTTAACCAGATGTAACTCTTTGGTGCACTTTTCCACATTTCAAAGGGCAACGTTCACGTGTTGACGAATATTTCACCAGGCTTTTCACCATTCTTGCGTTCTTTCAAGTACTACTGGAGTATGTCAGTCCACTGGGAGGGATATGGAAGGGTATTTCTCCTGTCATTACGTAGACCCCCCCCCCCCCCTGTAGATGCCTTGTTGGGACCGGAATAGCTTACACACACAATCCTCAGCTGTTTCAAAGAGATACGACGACAAAAAAAAATGTCACTATCTTTGACGTGGTGATTGCTAGCCGGGAGTCGTCATCATGCATGGACTCTTTGAGGTAGCTGGTGATTAGCATGTGTGGATCTGTGAAAGTTTGCCAAGGAAAACAAGCGTCCTAGTGGTAGCCTTAAACGCTGTCCCGCTGGGCCTTTTTTGTGGGCAGGAAATCGAGAGTTTGGCTCTCTCTCTGCGCCTTATCGTGTTTGCATGCTGTTATCGGTGCGCGCTGATAACGATGAAAGGCAACGTTTAATGTGACTTGTTTGCTTTTGGGTTTCAACACCTAACCTTACTAGGGTTTGTTTTGGATTCCCGGTCCGCAATATCTGTGTTCATTTCATTATCAGCAGGTGTAGCCCCGGTGTTAAAAGATAAAAGTATTTATTATTAGTGCTAATAGTGCATATAGCCTATGGACCACATTTTTACTGATTGACACAGCAGAGGAAACACCTAGCTAGTCTATAGTCCCTATATACTAGCACTAGAGCAGTGGGTTTTCAACCAGTGGCCCGGGGACCACCAGTGGTCCTTGAGAGCGTGATGTTTACACTCTCAAGAGTTAAAATGTACTGGGTAGCACGCACATCTCAAAAAATGTTGACAGGTGCTGGACAATATATGTACGTACTTAGAGGACACTCTCAAGAGTTAAAATATTCATCATGTGAATTAACCCCAAGTCTACACAACTAGAGAATGTAGGGGATTAATGGTCATTTTGATCTGTATGTTTAGCTGTTTTGTTCCAGCCTGGAGTTGTGGACAAAAGCAAAATAAATCTTTTGTTTTAGATCTGTGGGGTCTGTAAAATGTCATCAAATGGTGGTCTGTGGCTCAAATGCTGAATAAATAGTGGGCCCCGGCCCTTGTATCAAAAAGGTTGAAAACCACTGCATTAGAGGGCTAAAGCTTAGTCGTGTCTCTCAGCAAGACACAATTTTAGTTTTTTTTTTTTTTTTCTAAACCAAGGTCCATGTGTTAGGTTGTTATTAGAGAAAGTAAAGGATGGGTGTTAATTGTTTAACATTCCTTGCTTTCTTTAGTTTTAGGGATTTTAGCAATGTGAGGGGGCATTCAAACATGGTCTTAAATACATATTTTTAAAGTGATTTATTTGTTTTTATTATCAATACAGTCCTAATAAACCCCAGGAAATTCTAACTGGCCACAAATGATCTACTGAATGTGGACAGGTTTGGACGGGTACATCTGGGTATTTCGGTAGTATATCGAATCTTGTGGACCAGACGCAATGCAAGTCAATTCTATGTCTGTCAAATGGGCAGGGGTGAGGTGGGTTCTGGAATAAGGCCAAGTAACAGCCTGACCAGTTCGTTTTGGGAGGTCTGTAGCCTTGTCTTCTGGGGCTTTGAAGTGCTGTTCTGCTCTAGCGCATACTAGTGCATTTCGGAAGTGCCACTAGTGCATTTTGGATTTTGGCAGTTGGCAACACACTGCTGCAGTAGTCTGTCAGTCAGTCATTCAGGCCTTGTTTTGCATCATCTGCAACCTATTTGCCGTTGCTGCCGTTGGTGCAGATAGCATTGCCTGGTCCTTCACATGTGGTTTGAGTTGTCTTCAAAGAGTGCTTCCATTTTCCATTGTTTTTGAGCTGAGGCTGAGTCACGCTTTGACATGAAACACCATGTCACAGGAACCGCAAGCATATACAGTACAGTACTATATACATACAGTGTACTGTACAGTAACAGGTTAACATACCTTAACTGGAGGAATCAGTGTGAGTGAAAGCTGATGAAAAGCAGATTTCTATGCAGTACTATAGTTCCCAAACATTTCAGGTCGAGACCCGAAAGAAAGATTAGAATTTTTGCACTGGACCCAAAGTAAGTATAAGTAGCCTTGCCAGGCCATGATGTCATGATGAGGCCCGGCTGAGCCATTGAGGCCCATATAGGTCCTGTTCAGTGTTGCCAACTTGGCACATTTGTCGCTACAGTATATCTCTGTATTTCCCAGACCCCCCCTAGCTCCAAAATTTGTGAAATCTTTTGGCGGACAATTTAGTGCTTTTTTGCTGGTGCGTTGGGGTGAAATTGGCTGACAGGCACCAGAGATAAAACCCTATGATAGAGTCTCCTTCCTTAAGAGACCATTGGTAACCAAATGGACCCTTAATAGCCTATAGATCTGTAACTCTTGAGAACATAAAATGAAATGTTATCCTCTCAAGAGTTAAATTATATTTAAACATCTGAATTACCTAATATTCAAGAATCTACATATTTAGAAAATGTAGGAGAATTTCTTTTTTGACCAACATTTTTTGCCCGTTTCTCTCCTAAATTAGTCCAAGCGACTAAACTCAAATGGTGAAAACATCAAATGGTTGTCCTCTGTGGCTAAAATTCAGAATAAATAGTGGGCCCTGGTATGAAAATGGTTGAAAAACCACTACTCTAGCACATTCCATATAGGGCATTTTGGAAGTGCCACTACAGTCCATTTTGGATTTTGGCAGTTGGCAATACTGCTCCTGTTTCTGTAGCGTCAGGCAGCTTGATGTACGCTAGTGTGTTCGATTCCGGCCGGGAATCGAACCCCAGACCTCAGCCACTCAGCTGGGAAGTGTCAACAGGGCCCAAAAACTATAGTGCAAATAGCTGATCTACAAGTGCACCTTGTGTTGCTTCGCACTGCGTTGAGAAATGGATCAAATTGATCATATTTTAGTCAGAGATGGAGAACGCTTTCTGGAGTCGTGACCCATATGAATCACCCTATGACCCACAAATGGGTACCAACCCATGTGGAAACAGAGCTTTGAAGACCCCTCTGTTCTCATCACGGGGTCGCTACTCTGTGGGGACCCCCAGGGGGTCCTTGAAGGAGGTTCCAGATGATTTAGTGATATTTTTTGGTTATTAGTACACAGGTGGGTAGGCTAATGGCATAAGTTAGCCTGCCCATCAGTATGACTTTCATAGCATTCCACTTCTGTCCATTTCTTCGTGTCATCACTTTGAATTCACTATAGCTTTCATCCTCAGTTCCGTTAAAGGGGAATTCCACCCATTTTCAACATTCTAATATGTCATTAGTAGGCCTATACCCTAGAGGTGCTGGGTGGACATGATGAAAACGTTTCCCCATACTGTGTTTCCTAGAAATGGAGGTCTGAAGAAAACCATTAACATGGTGAAACACATCTTGATGACATCATCAAGATGTGTTTCACCATCTTAATGGAATTCTTTAGACGCTTCTTTTTTCTGAGAGCGTACAAATGGAACCAAATGAACCCGTTAGGGTTCATTTGGTTCATTTGGTTCCAAATGAACCTGTTAGGGTTCATTTGGTACGCTCTCAGAAAAAATGTGAAAATGGGTGAAATTCCCCTTGAAGTTCGGTTTTATTTTCCGAACTGAACACAACTGACAAGTGGATCAACGGACATCTAAGTGTAAATGTGTGTATGTGTAGCAGTGGTTCAAAGCCTCAGCAAGCCTTTTGGCCTCAATAGTCTACCATTTCCCACTGGACCACAAGGATATTCTCTTGGATTAAGGGTTAAGATGTTGGCTTTCCACATCATGGGAGACCTTAATTGGTACCGGGCTCAATTCCTGGGTGTTGTATAGATTGTTGCTATAACGCAGTGAGCCACTTAATTACTACGTAAGCCAGGCCGAAATGTGTCTGTGCGCAGTGCGTCACGCCTCACACACAACATATTTGGTAGGGGTGTGTCGTGTGTATCTCCCCCTTACAAGACTTGTAAGGGGGATTTGATAGGCCTACGTATCGATTTGCATGGGCTCGAAACGATACATAAACGATTTATCTTATATACAGAACAATTCAATTCAATTCTCTCCAGAATGGTAGCAGGCTAGCAGCACAAATTCTGAAATGTACGGCACAATTCAGCACAAATAGAGCACTAAAGAATGACACGATTTTTACAGTGTTGTAGTGGTACTTTTAGAAGTGGGGGGACGCCTCTTAAAGGGGAATTCCCCCCATTTTGTTTTGTTTTTTCCTGAGAGTGTACAAATGTGAACCAAATGGACCCTAGCGGGTCCATTGGGTTCCATTTGTACACTCTCAGAAAAAAAAGGAAACTCATTAACATGGTGAAACACATCTTGATGATCTCAGCAAGATGTGTTTCACCATGCTAATGATTTTTTCAGACCTTCATTTCTAGGAAACACAGAATGGGGGAACTTATTTTTCAGGTCCACACGACATCTCTAAGGTATATTAATGACATAGTAAAATATTGAAAATGACATGTGAGAAGTGGGGGATGCCGTCCCCCCGCGTCCCCCTCCACTACACCCCTGGATTTTTATATATTTTCTTTCGAAATTTGAAAAATCATGCATCATGGGGTGCTAACTTCACGCAGGTCGCGTGTAAAGTGTTGTGTATGCGCTGCTGCCACGCGGCAACGCCCCTTTACGCAGCGCGCCAATCCAATAATGCTCTGTTCCTCTGGGGGTCTGACTGACTGACGGTGTGTGCGCGCGCGTGTGTGTGTGTGTGACTGTGTGTAGGCTACATGTTTGTGTGGGCACTGACAGTGCGCGCGCGCGCGTGTGTGTAACTTGTGTGTGCATGTGTGCGTGCGTGTTCATGTGGATATATCGGGCGACTCACGAGTGTGTCTGTGACGTGTATCTGCGCGCAACGGTCGGACTCTCTCTCTCTCTCTCTCTCTCTCTCTCTCTCTCTCTCTCTCTCTCTCTCTCTCTCTCTCTCTCTCTCTCTCTCTCTCTCTCTCTCTCTCTCTCTCTCTCTCTCTCTCTCTCTCTCTCCAGGGGCGGATATAAAATGTCCCATTTGGGGGGGGGGGCAAGAGAACATGTTGGAGGGGCAAGAGAAAATGGTATGGGGGCGGCTTCGCGCCACGGGCGATGAAGTCGCACCCATACCATTTTCAGTTAAAGGACTTTTATTAGTCAAGTAAAGCACCAATAATAACATCAGTTGTTGTTGAAGTTGCAACAGACACGCAGCATGCATAAAGCTAAAGGTCTGACTCAGAGAGTTTTCTGTTTTCAATGATGAAATGCTGTTGGTTTAGTGGTGACACAGCTGTACTGATTTTAAATATAAGCACTTTCATTTGAAATATCTTGGGTTGTTTTGCATGGTTGGCATCGTGTTTGGTGGGGCAGACTGGGCATTTAGGGGGGCATTGCCCCCCCCCATGCCTATGCCTAGATCCGCCCCCTGAGAGATCTCTCTCTCTCTCTCCCCTTCTCTCTCTCTGGTATCTGCTTCCCTCACAGAGTCAGTGTCTCAGTTTGAGGTTTCCTCTCCTCGGGGTTGTGCAGCAGCAATATTTATTTATATCCACCAAGACTAGCAGCCTGTCAGCAGCACGCACAGCAACGACAACAACACTTAACACACTGTCGGAGACCTGCTTTTACCGGCGACATTCTAATAAGGAATTATAAATGAAGTAAACCCTCGCCGTACGTACGTACGTGCGTAAAAACTCTCTTGGGTTCCGTAAATCAACGAGTCGATTTGCGCGTATGTGTGTCTCTGTGTGAGTGTGAGTGTGTGTGAGTCCGTGCGTCTTGGGACGGCGTTCATCTCTCTTGCTCTTTCTTTTTTGTTTGCCTCTAAATAAAAAAAGGGAATTAAGCGTTAAATGGACGGAGTGGGCTCGGTACGGACCGACACCATGCAATGAGTGTCCCCCGGACCCCCAGCACACAGCATGGACCACCAGCCTGGGAGGACTGAGGCGCTGCGGGCGCACAGGAGCTCCAGCCTGCGGCTACTACAGCTGCTGCATGCCTGTCTGCTGCTGCATGTCTGGGTCTGTGCAGGAGAGGTACGTTCATGACTTATACCGAAGCATAGATACACTTGGCTTTATTCTTCCTTGGCCGTGAAATAGGGGTGAAATCTAGTGTAAATAAGCGAAAGTTTTACTGGTACCAGGGCCGGATTTAGCGAGGCCTACTAGGGTGAGCTGGAAGAATAATGGCAGGGTGTACGGGCAACTCCAAAGTTTTTCATATGAAGCAGTGGTTTTCAACCTTTTTGATACCAGGGCCCACTATTTATTCGTCATTTGAGCCACAGACCACCGTTTGATGACATTTTAGCCCCACAGACCCCAAAACTAAAGATGTCTTTTGCTTTTGTCCACAATTCCAGGTTGGATTTGGGAAACAAAACAGTCAAACATACAGATCAAAATGACCATTAATCTTCTACATTCTCTAGTTGTGTAGACTCTCTTGAGAGTGTAAAAATGGAACCAAATGGACCCTTCCGGGTCCATTTGGTTTCATTTTTTACGCTCTCAAAGAGTTACATCTGGTTAACCAACTTTCCATCATTTAGCCTGGGGACCACTTGGAACCCTATCAAGGACCACTGGTTGAATACCCCTTATATTACATTTCATTGGGTGGGCAGGATGCATGTTTGGGTGGGCCGTGCCCACCCCTGCCCCCCTCTAGATCCGGCCATGATTGTCAACATGACATTAACCCTTTCACGCATAGCGGTCACTACAGTGGACAGATAATAAAATGTGATTATTATATGGTAAAAAGAGGTTTTCATGGCAGTGCTGCATATAAGCCTGTAGAGTGGACACCAGAGGACCCCCCCACCACTGCCACCCAGTGGCCATGTGTTGTATTTGCAAGATAATCCAGTCAACATTCAAGATGGCTGCCAGTGAAGAACAGTTGCCCCAACCCTCAGGAATTTCGACTCATTCCTTCTATAGTAGGAGACCCCTCCAGGTAAAAAAAATATTTTGGCATAAAGTAACATCTAGTAATCACTGTAGTTTTAAAAAAATCCAAGTATTGATTATATGTCGGCAGGAAATTGCAATTTTCCATCTGTCCATGACAGTGGACAGCATGCATCAGTGGCTTATTTCTACAACAATTTGTGACAAAGACAATGCTTCATCTGAAGTAATATGTCTTGCATATAAACAAATTGTTTTATGTTATTAGAATGTAACCTGCATTGTTTGTGTACAAACTAATATTTTGTGCAATATTATTCACTTTTGCATGTTATGTCATTGTTTATATTATGCAGGGCTCAAGTGCAGAACGCAATAAGAGGTAGACACTAACCTCTCTATCCAGAGTAGGGGTCCTCGTAGACACTAACCTCTCTATCCAGAGTAGGGGTCCTCGTAGACACTAACCTCTCTATCCAGAGTAGGGGTCCTCGTAGACACTAACCTCTCTATCCAGAGTAGGGGTCCTCTAACCTCTCTATCCAGGGTAGGGGTCCCTGTAGACACTAACCTCTCTATCCAGAGTAGGGCTCCTCTAACCTCTCTATCCAGAGTAGGGGTCCTCGTAGACACTAACCTCTCTATCCAGAGTAGGGGTCCTCTAACCTCTCTATCCAGAGTAGGGGTCCTCTAACCTCTCTATCCAAAGTAGGGGTCCTCTAACCTCTCTATCCAGAGTAGGGGTCCTCTAACCTCTCTATCCAGAGTAGGGGTCCTTGTAGACACTAACCTCTCTATCCAGAGTAGGGGTCCACTAACCTCTCTATCCAGAGTAGGGGTCCTCTAACCTCTCTATCCAGAGTAGGGGTCCTCTAACCTCTCTATCCAGAGTAGGGGTCCTCTAACCTCTCTATCCAGAGTAGGGGTCCTTGTAGACACTAACCTCTCTATCCAGAGTAGGGGTCCACTAACCTCTCTATCCAGAGTAGGGGTCCCTGTAGACACTAACCTCTCTATCCAGAGTAGTGGTCCTCTAACCTCTCTATCCAGAGTAGGGGTCCACTAACCTCTCTATCCAGAGTAGGGGTCCCTGTAGACACTAACCTCTCTATCCAGAGTAGGGGTCCTCTAACCTCTCTATCCAGAGTAGGGGTCCTCTAACCTCTCTATCCAGAGTAGGGGTCCTCTAACCTCTCTATCCAGAGTAGGGGTCCTCTAACCTCTCTATCCAGGGTAGGGGTCCTCTAACCTCTCTATCCAGAGTAGTGGTCCTCTAACCTCTCTATCCAGAGTAGGGGTCCTCTAACCTCTCTATCCAGGGTAGGGGTCCTCTAACCTCTCTATCCAGAGTAGGGGTCCTTGTAGACACTAACCTCTCTATCCAGAGTAGGGGTCCTCTAACCTCTCTATCCAGAGTAGGGGTCCTTGTAGACACTAACCTCTCTATCCAGAGTAGGGGTCCACTAACCTCTCTATCCAGAGTAGGGGTCCTCTAACCTCTCTATCCAGAGTAGGGGTCCTTGTAGACACTAACCTCTCTATCCAGAGTAGGGGTCCTCTAACCTCTCTATCCAGAGTAGGGGTCCACTAACCTCTCTATCCAGAGTAGGGGTCCTCTAACCTCTCTATCCAGAGTAGGGGTCCTCTAACCTCTCTATCCAGAGTAGGGGTCCTCTAACCTCTCTATCCAGAGTAGGGGTCCCTGTAGACACTAACCTCTCTATCCAGAGTAGGGTTCCTCTAACCTCTCTATCCAGAGTAGGGGTCCTCTAACCTCTCTATCCAGAGTAGGGGTCCTCGTAGACACTAACCTCTCTATCCAGAGTAGGGGTCCTCTAACCTCTCTATCCAGAGTAGGGGTCCACTAACCTCTCTATCCAGAGTAGGGGTCCACTAACCTCTCTATCCAGAGTAGGGGTCCTCTAACCTCTCTATCCAGGGTAGGGGTCCTCGTAGACACTAACCTCTCTATCCAGAGTAGGGGTCCTCTAACCTCTCTATCCAGAGTAGGGGTCCTCTAACCTCTCTATCCAGAGTAGGTGTCCTCTAACCTCTCTATCTAGTTTTGTTTTGGTAAAACATTTGGTAATTTGGTAAAAATGTAATGTAATAAAAGAAAACAGTTTATTCACTGGACAGCTCATTTTCTTGATTTGCAGTTTTTAGGTAGACTGGCATGTGTTGGTGGTAGAGACTGGGCTCTGTTGGGTGAGTGGGGGTGCTAGAGACTGGTGTATGGATTTCCATAAAGAAAAAAAAAAAGTTAGCTAAGCACAATCAGCATTATATCTGGTAAATGCAATCATAACACAGATTATTCACCAGTTTTTACATATATGCACTTGTTTTTTTTTCTTTTCTGCATAATCATTATCAGAAGAAAGTTCCATCTCTGCCATCGCAAACTCCACATGTCTGGTTTTGAGGCATTGCCGCTCACTACTAAACTATCATAAGCCAAAATCAATTGTTTGAAGCCAAGGACATGTGTGGCAATGAATGTGTGTAGTCAGTGGCTGTAAAAAAGTAAAAACACTAGTGCATATATAACCAAATTATTATTTTGTTATTATTTTGCTATATTCGAATCCATAAACGCCTGTTGTCCATTAGAGTGGACATGTCAGTAACTGGTTAACCAAAATGTGTTTTGAAAAAATACAAAGTGCAATGTTTTCTATATGCCTTAAGAGAAATAAAAACACATAATTCAATTTTTTTCACTCAGTATTTCATAATTCATGCATCAAAGGGTTAATATACCTTAGAGCCTGATTTTTCAACCTTTTTATACCAAGTAGCTTGCCCTGCCAACCACAGAAAAGATTTGGATCTCCAAGTACAACCATAATAACTAATTAAAATACAACAGTGTAGACCTGACCCATCCTATTTGTTATCTATATTCACTGATAATATTCCAGATGTCTTGAATCCGTTCTCAAATCTTCCATTAACGGCTAGGTATGCAGATCATGGTCATTTTAACACCATGCTTTTTGTTTTGGAGACTCCTCAGTAACACAGAGTGGGGCTCTAAGTACCAGTACTGCTACTATAATACAACTGCCGCAGCCTTAGATCAGGGGTTTTCAACCTTTTTCATACCAGGGCCCACTATTTATTCACCACTTGAGCCACCGAGTTCCACCATTTGATGACATTTTAGGCCCACAGACCCTAAAACTAAAGATTTATTTTGTTTTTGTCCACAATTCCAGGCTGGATTTGGGAAACAAAACAGTCAAACATACAGATCAAAATGACCATTAATCTTCTACATTCTCTAGTTGTGTAGACTTCACATGATGAATATTTTAACTCTTGAGGGTTGCGGGTCCATTTGGTTTCATCTTTACGCTCTCACTTACATCTGGTTAATCAACTTTCCATCATTTAGCCTGGGGACCACCTGGGACCCTCTCAAGGATCACTGGTGTTTCCCGGACCACTGGTTGAAACATGGTGTGAGTGAAAGTGAGTGGAATTCTTTCTTCGAGAAAAGAAGAAAGATGTTCAATTGGTATGAGAAAATGAACGTTGACATTGCAAAATCAGGTCACACATTTTGGGAAATGGGGAAAGTATATAGCCTATGTTGGGTAAGGGGGGGGGGGGGGGTGCATTTTGTAAACAGTTACGTCACATTGTATTATTTGATACATGTTATAACTGGCATATCTGTGACATCTTATCTTGTTGAGTTGTTGCCACACAAAGTGACAGATATAAACAGATGCTAAATCTGTTTATTCTCCTTCTTATTTTGCATAATTTGACCTGGAGAGGCAAATAATAGACTAATAATTAATAGAAGAGAACAGAATAGAGAAAATGTTATAACAAGGCAGATTTCTATATGCCTTGTTATAACATGTATAAAACGCAGTGTAATAAAATGCAATTGTAACATAACTCAGTTTACAAAACTCTGTACCCCCTCCAAGTATTTGTCCCCATTTTGAACATGTTTTATTTTATTGTTTTTGTGACATTTGCTTTGGCAATGCTTGTTTTCTCAATTTCTCAATAAGGCTCAATTGAATTGAATTGAGCTGATCTAAAAAACGAAGGGGAAAGGGAAATTAAAAGGGAAATTCCAGAGGCAGTTCAATTTATAGCCTTCCTGATCTATCAGCCTGTATATTTATTGCCTTTGAAAGCTGTTATTTCCACTTGTGGGGAAGTTTTGACTAGGCTGTGTTGGCCCAGATATAGTTTCACTCATCTGGAACTGGGATTACGTTCCGCCCTTATCACTATTATGTCTATAGGAACAAATAGTGGTCTGATGCCCACGATGTCTTTGATATTTGCCTGTCTTACAGCCTATTCTCTCATTGTGTTCAGGGGCGGATGTAAGATTTCCCAATGGGGGGGGGGGGGGGGGGGGGGGGGGGGGGGGGCAGGAGAAAATGGTATGGGTGCGGCCAGGGGCGGATTGGCCATCTGGAGTACAGGGAGTTTTCCCGGTGGCCTGCGCCACCTAGTGGCCTGCTGGACAAGATCCAAAATGCACTAGTGGCACTTCCAAAATGCACTAGAATGTGCTAGATGCTTTGCCTGGAACATACAGATCAAAATGACCATTAGTCTTCTACATTCTCTAGTTGTGTAGACTAAGTTGGCTAATTCACATGATGAATATTTTAACTCTTGAGGGTGTAAAAATGAAACCAAATGGACCCGCAAGGGTCCATTTGGTTTCATTTTTTACGCTCTCAAAGAGTTACATCTGGTTAACCAGCTGCCCCCCCCCCCCCCCCCCCCCCCTCCCAGGGTGGCCTGGCAAAGGCAAAATTGTCCCGGTGGGAAAATTATGTGCCAATCCGCCCCTGGGTGCGGCTTCAATGCCGTCGCCCCCATACCATTTTCAGTTACAGGACTTTTATTAGTCAAGTAAAGCATCAATAATACCATCAGTTGTTGTTGAAGTTGCAACAGACACGCAGCATGCATAAAGCTAAAGGTCTGACTCAGAGAGTTTTCTGTTTTCAGTGATGAAATGCTGTTGGTTTAGTGGTGACACAACTGAAGTTACTTAGTAGCAGTAGTAGTGTTTCAAATCATTTTAAATATAAGCACTTTAATTTGAAATATCTTGGGTTGTTTTGCATGCATCATGTTTGGTGGGGCAGACTGGGCATTTAGGGGGGCATTGTCCCCCCATGCCCATGCCTAGATCCGCCCCTGATTGTGGTGAATAGCCAGGGGAGCTCCTGTACCCTCTCTCATAAGGCATATGTTATCCATAAGACTAGCCTCGTACACACATAGGTGATGAAATTCTGAACGTAATACATATATAGATGGGCCGATCAGGCTTTTCGACAATGTTTATGATCACAGATTAGTGGAAGATGATATTCATTCGTTTTTCTTTCTTTTTTTCCACTCGGGACTCGGTGGAGATGGAGAAAAATATCTATACATATTACGACCTCCTGTTATAATTCAACATTAAAGGAGAATTCCACACAAAAGTTTTTTTTGAATCTTTATTTGCAGTTATTTAGCGCCATTATAAGCTTATTTTGGGGTAGGGGAAAATAGCACCTGGACCAATTTTTCGAAAGAAAAAAAAAATGCAAATAAAGATGAAAAAAAAAAAGTGTAAATCTCCTTTAAACCTTAGTGTACTGAAAGCGTTTTGTTTTCTAAGCATTATGTTTTAACTATTGAAAAATAGAGATCTACAAGCTCATAGCGCGCCACGAGTGGCGCGCTATGAGCTTGTATCTCTGCTATTTTTGAAAAATCGTGAAAACGTGATGGTGCAAATCTTTGAACATTACGTTAGAAATCTAGACAGGACACAATGGGTTAAGAGCGTATGACTACATAAACATATCTCAGGTTTCTTTTCATATGTATAGTAGCTTCTCCAAAGCTCCTTATAAATCCTGCTGCCAGTGTGTAAAGCCCCCGCAGAGAGCAGGGGGTCTCATTACGAGGTAGAGGCCTTCAGATCTCCTGTTAAAGCGTGTGTGCGAGGAAGCTGCTGCTTTCCTGTTAAGAGTTGCAGGTTGGACGCTCCAGGGCTGATGCTTATAGAGCTCATCCTGAGACACTGACACCTCATTAGACAGTATATATGTCTGCCCTGCATGCCCCTATGCCCCAGTCAGAGATCCTCCACGCCCTGGGGTGGATCTAGGCATGGGCATGGTGGGGCAATCATGCCCCTCCTAAATGCCCTGACTGCCCACCGAATATGATGGCATGCAATGCAAAACAACCCAAGGTATTTTAAATTAACCATTGTGTCCTGATCAGATTCTAGTTTCTGATGCTTTTCACAATTTTTTCAAAAATAGCAGAACTACAAGCTCATATCGCGCCACTCGGTGGCGCGATATGAGCTTGTAGATCTGCTATTTTTCAGCAGCTTAAAAACACCAAAACGCGTTCAGTACACAAAGGGTGAAAGTGCTTATATTTAAAATGATGTGAAACACTGCTACTGCTACTAACTGACTACAGCTGTGGCACCACTAAACCAACAGCATTTCATCATTGAAAACAGAAAACTCTCAGAGTCAGACCTTTAGCTTTATGCATGCTGCATGCGTGTCTGTTGCAACTTCAACAACAACTGATGTTATTATTGATGCTTTACTTGACTAATAAAAGTCCTGCAACTGAAAGTGGTGTGGGTGCGCCCCCATACCATTTTCTCATGCCCCCCCAATTGGCAAATGTTACATCTGCCCCTGGTCAGTGCTCCTCACGTGACCTTTATTTATTCCATTTCTATGTACTTCTCCGTGTTAGGCTTAGTTATTTTTAGCTGTTTATTATTTTCAAGCGATCCCTTACTGTAAATCCTGCTGAAATGAGGTGAATATGGCAGGCCTGTTATGTCATAATTGATGCTTTGGTTGGTGGTGGCCCAGGGGCCCAGAATTTTTAGATCCGTCTATGTATGCAACCAAGTTATATGGTGTAAGCAGGTAGTGAAAACAAGGTCATTCATACGATCATATCATACGATTCTAAATGGCAAATTCGTGACACTGCGGGAACGATATTACGCCTAGAAGTTTGGTGGAATCTAGTCTAATGGGAGCTCAGTGAGCAGCTCCTAAACAAATAATGTTTCTGAATATAACTGAGGCCTTTTTCTAAAATATTCTTCTGCAAAATATCAGAAGACATCTTCAATGTGTACACTGTACAATTTTATAGAGGCATTTAAAGAGCAAAGAGTATTTTTCCGAAGGCGGCAACGATCTAGGGGGGGTCTGAAAAAAAAAATATAGTGACAAATGTGCCAAGTTGGCAACACTGTTTTGGGCTGCGCTGTGATGTCACTTCCTGTTTTTTTTTTTATTGTTTTTTTTATTGGTTTTATGGTCGTCAATGGACAGTTCCGGCTTGTTCCGGCTTGCATTTCAGCAGCGCTCAGCTTGCAGGAAAAGCCTGCCATCACTGAAAATACAAACCAGAACAAGCCGGAAGTATCCGTTAACACCCATTCAACAGAAGCAGGGTGTGACGTCACAGCTTGGTCAAAACCACGGACAGTACGCCAGCTCGCATTGAAGGAAGCATGAGGTCATTCCGCTGCTCTCCCCAGGTTGGTGGAGGGTGTGTAGAGCCCAGGATCACAATAGATAATTGGCAGTGGGTGAAAAATGGGTCACAAAATCGTGGGTTTAAAAAACAATTAAACAAACAAGAAGTTATATTATATATAACTAAATATTATCAGAGGTTTTCTCCCACAGACAGTCTACTATTATACCGGTATGAAACCAAATGGACCCTTGGTTTCATGTTTACACTCTCAAGAGTTAAAATATTCATCATGTGAATTAGCCCCAAGTCTACACAACTAGAGAATGTAGAAGATTAATGGTCATTTCAATCTACAGTATGTTTGACTGTTTTGTTTCTCACAAATCCAGCCTGGAATTGTGGACTAAAGTAAGAATAAATCTTTAGTTTTGGAGTCTGTGGGGTTAAAATGTCCTCAAATGGTGGTCCTCCGTGGCTCAAATGCTGAAGAAATAGTGGGCCTCGCTGGCAAAACGGTTGAAAACCACATCCATAAAGTGGAATTCCACCCATTTTTTGAGAGCGTACAAATGGAACCAAATGAACCCTAACAGGTTCATTTGGTTGCATCTGTACGCTCTCAGAAAAAAGAAGCGTCTAAAGAAATCCATTAACATGGTGAAAATACATCTTGATGATGTCATCAAGATGTTTCACCATGTCAGTGGTTTTCTTCAGACCTCCATTTCTTGGGAACACAGAATGGGGGGGGCTTTTTTTTAATCATGTCCACCCAGCACCTCTAGGGTATACTAATGACATATTAGAATGTTGAAAATGGGTGGAGTTCCCCTTTAAAGGGCTAAGGCAGTAGCACAGCCATGACAACGTACACATAACAACCCTCCCAGACATAATATGTATAGCGGATCTATTTTCCTCCCCAGGCGTGACCGTATTGATTTCAGCCGTCTGGGGGTGGTGGGGGTGGGGGTTAGTCCGCTGCCTCATAAAGCCCTGTCATAAAATAAACGCCACTTAAATTAACCCCTGGGTAATTCTTCTTCAGCCGCTCTATTCAGTCGTCCGTCCATATAGACGTCATTTCTGTCGCAGCTGCTGCCCGTCCCCCCCAAGCCCCCCTTGTGTCCTCAATATAGACCCCTGACCCGTTGTGGACCCAATGAATACATGACAAACAGAGAGGGTTTGGAGAAGTCTGACCTAATATGTCTTGGTTTGAGGAGGAGGAGGAATTCTGGATGTGGACCACAGGATGCTCATTATTACTTGTTTTACTTACTTGTTTTTATACTCATACTATATGAGCCAGATATACTTAAGTATAATAGTCTTAAGTATGTCTGTCGAGTGTATATAAAAAGTATAAACTATACTTTTAAGTAAACTTAAAAGTATACTAGTCTTTAAGTATATATCTTAACCCATTGTGTCCTGATCAGATTCTAGTATCTGATGCTTTTCACAATTTTTTCAAAAATAGCAGAACTACAAGCTCATATCGCGCCACTCGGTGGCGCGATATGAGCTTGTAGATCTGCTATTTTTCAACAGCTTAAAAACACCACGCGTTCAGTACACAAAGGGGTAAGTATAGAAATGAGTACACTTGTAAGTATACTGGTCTAAAGTATATACCTGTTGAGTACATAGAAGTAAACTTGAACTGTACTTTTGACCAATGTTTTGCCAGTTCATCGCTCCTAAATTGTGGACAAAAAACTTGCAAATCATTGTTTTTGGGTTTGCGAGACTAAACTCGACATCAAATAGTGGTCCTCCGTGGCTAACATGCATAATAAGTAGTGGGCCCTGGTATGAAAAATGTTGAAAACCACTTGTCTAAGAGGTTGCCCAAGATATTGGGACGTTGAGGTAGCAGAAAACAGCACTCGGGTGCTGTTTATGCAGCACTACTATAGACTGTGCAAGCAGGCGCCATTACACCTTTCCATGGAAGTGAACGGAGATGTCATAACTCTGTCTATACTCTAAGGCCTTGGGATAACCTCTTGACAACCTCTGAGACATGGGATGGTGTTTGTACCCAGTGTTGGGAATATTACTTTACCTTGTTAATATCTTCATTATACCTTCATTATAAAGTAATATATTATATTACAATATTACTGTCTGAGCAAGTGTAATATATTAATATTACTATTACATATTACTTAAAAAACTTACCGTTTTACAAAATATATACATGTAATTAAATATTTACTAGGCTATCACTATTAATCAAATATTGCATAGGCCAGTGGCATACCTACAATAAAGCAAGTGCACGTGGCTCTCTGGCCAAATCCATATGAAATCAACTTGAAAAATTCATGGA
Organism: Benthosema pterotum; assembly: GCA_039105355.1. Classification (NCBI taxonomy): domain Eukaryota; kingdom Metazoa; phylum Chordata; class Actinopteri; order Myctophiformes; family Myctophidae; genus Benthosema; species Benthosema pterotum. Next base: position 46,996,659 of record CM076974.1, read on the forward strand.
AGCCAGTAAATAATTTGACAAATTATACAAAACAAGTAATTATTTAACTTCTGCAGTTGTCAAAATAATTTCACAAGAACGCTTGCAATGAGACAGATGGACAGAAAGTAATATTGAAAGTAATGCACTAATGCATGAAAAAAAAGTATAATATATTAGATTTTCTTTTGTTAAGTAATATATTTATATTACAAGTTACTGCATTTTGGTAATATATTATGTAATATATTAAGTTACGTAGTGCACATGCCCCAACACTGTTTGTACCGGGCTTAACATGGTGATGACATCATCAAGATGTGTTTCACCTAGAGCTGTCAATCGATTAAAAAAATTAATCGCGATTAATCGCATGATTGCCCATAGTTAATCTTTGATTAATCGCAATTTAATCGCATATTTTTATGAGTTCTAAATATACCTTAAATGAGTGTTTTTCAAGAATATTCATATCAAGGTTAATTATTTATTCTTCATTTGAGCCACAGACCACCATTTGATGACATTTATTTAGACTTCCAGATTTAAATTAAAGAATTTGTCTTTGAATTTGATGTTGATATCATTGGGAGCAAACATGCACATTTTGTAGAAAGTTCTCTACATTCTCTAATTGTGTAGACTTATTTTAAAGTAACTTAACTGATGCAGATATTTAACAATTATTCACCTGCATTTGGCGAAATTGAACCAAATAGACCCACTTGGCCTTTGGTTTTACTGTGAGTTAATCTCGCACTAAAAAAATTAATCAAGTTAAAGGTAGGGGAAGTGATTTGAAATTCATGGTGTAGTACCAGCCTGGTGCACTAGGGGCCCCCAAAAGTAGCTACACTATGTGAACCTGCTGCTCGCTCCTGATTGGAGGAGAATTGGTGGCAACCTGGGGAACTTTTATTAGCTCCTCTGCTAACGTGGGGGAGGGGGAAACTCCATATGTGGTTTCCACACCTTATAATAGAGCATTTTAACAGAATTTTTTTTTTTGGGTGATATCTGACAAAAGTGAAATCACTTCCCCTACCTTTAAATCAAGGCTGAGTTAACTCGCGATTAACTAGTTAATGCTGACAGCCTTAATTTCACCATGTTAATGATTTTTCTTTCAGAACCCTTTTTCCTGAGAGGGTACAAATGGAACCGAGCGGGTCCATTTGGTTCACATTTGTATCCTCCCAGGATTTTTTTTAAATGGGTGGAATTCCCCTTTAAAGCTTCGTATTGGTCTGTTGCAGCTGCCAATTAAACGATGCGTCATTTCTTGTTTAACCTAAAAATAGAGATCGCAAATATCACAGGTTTCCCACATTGAAAACATTTTTTGTCTATAGCCAATGTGTCTTGCTCAAATTTAGAAATGAGATTAGTAATGAGCTTTAGGTGTCTGAACCTAGATCTTTTTATACCCAGTCTGTATCTAATTGGTGGGTTCTGTGGGCAGTTCAGAAATCTGCCTGTATCAATGCGCCTGCACACTATAAACTGGAAGGCTTGAAATGAGTGTCACATGGAGGTTTTTTGACTGGTAGTGGACGGATCCGTTAATAACTACTTATATTTAGCAAGTAAAGCATCAATAATAACATCAGTTGTTGTTGAAGTTGCAACAGACATGCAGCATGCATAAAGCTAAAGGTCTGACTCAGAGTAGTAGTAGTAGTAGTGTTTCAGATCATTTTAAATATAAGCACTTTAATTTGAATTTGATCTTTGAAATTTGGGTTGATGGCATGCAATTTGGGGTGCGTGCCATCGTGTTTGGTGGGGCAGTCTGGGCATTTAGGGGGGCATTGCCCCCCCATGCCCATGCCTAGATCCTGCTCTGTACATGAAGTGTGTTCCTGGAAAGGTAACATACAGTACTGAATTAGAAGCTGTTCTTCTAGCACAGGGGTTTTCAACAGGTGGTCCGGGGACCACCAGTGGTCCTTGAGAGGGTTCCAGGTGGTCCCAGCTAAGTTGTTTAACCAAATGTAACTCTTGAGAACGTAAAAATGAAACCAAATGGACCCTGGCGGGTCCATTTGGTTTCATTTTTACACTCTAAAGAGTTAACATATTCATCATGCGAATTAGTCCAAATCTACACAACTAGAAGATTAACGGTCATGGACAGAAAAGAAAAGAAATCTTTAGTTTTGGGTCTGTGGGTCTAGAAATATCCTCAAAGGGTGGTCCGTGGCTCAAATGCTGAATGCATGGTGGGCCCTGGGATGAAAAAGGTTGAAAACCCCTGTTCTAGCAGGACGCATGACTACAAACATTTCACTGGCAGGCAGGCAGGTGCTGTCCACACTGAGACACAGAGTGGGTAGACAGGGTTCTGAACTGCCCACACACACACAGAAAATACCGAAATCTGGTTCCATCTAATGAGCAGTAAGATTGAGGACCAATTGTACGAAGATGGACAGAAATTGGGCAATGTGCTCCAGTCCAGGGGCGGATATAGGCATGGTCTCGGAGGGGGTGGGGGGGGGGGGGTGGGGTGTTGGGCCCTGACTGCCCCACAAAACATGATGGCATGCAAAACAACCCAAGCTATTTCAAATTAAAGTGCTTATAATAAATGATTGAATAAAATGATTTGAAACACTACTACTGCTACTAACTACAGCTGTGTCACGAATAAACCAACAGCATTTCATCATTGAAAACAGAAAACTCTCTGAGTCAGACCTTGAGCTTTATGTTGCTGTTGTAACTTCAATAACAACTGATGTTATTATTGGTGCTTTACTTGACTAATATAAGTTCTGTCGCTTTCGCGCCACGGGTGATGAAGTCGCACCCATACCATTTTCTCTGCCCCCCCCCCCCCCATTTGGGAAATGTTACATCCGCCCCTGAGACCCATAGAGAGAAAAATGAAATCTGGTTCCATCTATCACTACTGTATACAATAATAAGCATTAAGATTGAGGACCAATTATACGATAAAATGACAGTAAACGGGCAAAGTGCTTCAGTCTGCATTATGCTGAGTATAAGCTCAGCTGCCCCATTTATTGTGAAACAGCTGCTAATTGTCCCAATACTGACAGCAGAATCCTGAAAAATTGCTGCCGGCAAAAAGCGTGTATGTTCTACAACTTTCGAACAGCGAATGAACATTTTGAGGTTTTGTATGGCATTTTTTCATTGTGACATATTATCCCTGTTTACACAGTGCTGTTCCTCTCCAACTGTATACACCATACCTGGGCATTATGCGGCCCAGGGGCCAAATGCGGCCCTTTGGCTGACTCTGACTGGCCTGTGAAAGGGTACTCTGGTTTTCAACCAGTGTTTCTGGGACCACCAGTGGTTCTTGAGAGAGTTCCTGTTAAATATGGAAACTTGGTTAACCAGATGTAACTCTTTGAGAGTGTAAAAATGAAACCAAACGGACCCTTGCGGGTCCATTTGGTTTCATTTTTACACTGAACCCTTTTACAAGGAACCCTTTCTTTTTAGAGCGGGACAGGAGTGGGAGTAATTTCGAGTGGGAGTGGGACAGGATCAGGAGTCATTCTACCAACAGGAGTGGGACAGGACAGTATTTTTTGTTCTGTCCTTGTTCAGGAGTGGGACAGGACAGGTTTTTTTCTGCAGGAGCGGGACAGTACAGGAGTGAAAATCCACTCCCGTGTCAGCCTCTAATTCAAACATTAGAAAGACACAAATCAAAGTCATTGACAACCGTCAATGCCAAACTAATATGGCATTTTTATGGCTGATTTCGATATGCTACTGATTGTTACTGATTTCTAATGCTATATCTTTCTCCACCAGGTCCCTCAGGAAGGCTACTTGAACACGCTGCAGAGTGCTGGTGAGTTTATCCTTATTCTACAATTAACCGACACTCTACATATGTTTATTGCTGTCGTTGCTATATGCTTGTGCTTACGCTGCATAATCGATAATTGAATCCCAGGAGAACCCCAGGAGATGTTTACACCGTCCCACGAGTGTGCAACTGTGCATGCGTGTTAATATCTTGCATGGTAATAGGCCAGGGGTTTTCAACAGGTGGTCCGGGGACCACCGGCGGTCCTTGAGAGGGTTCCAGGTGGTGCGCAGGCTAAATGCTGGAAAGTTAGTTAACCAGATGTAACTCTTGGGAGTGTGAAAATGAAACCAAATGGACCCTTGCGGGTCCATTTGGTTTTATTTTCACACTCTCGAGTTAAAATATTCATCGTCTGAATTAGCACTATTTAATTAAGAAGCCTACACTGTTTTGTTTGCAAAAATCCAGACTGGAACTGTGAACAAAACCAAAGGAGTTCTTTAGTTTTAGGTCTTTGGGGCTAAAATGTCATCAAATGGTGGTGCTCTGTGGCTCAAATGCTGAATAATTGGTGGTCCCTGGTGTCAAAAAGGTTGAAAACCACTGTAATAGGCCGATCGGCCTCATACTTAATGAGCACATTGACAGCGGGCCTGCAGGCACCTCAATTCTCTGAAGAGGTTTTAAATTGGTCATCGCGGATTCGATAGAGTGTACTGCATGAGTTCTAGTGCCAGAGAGAGAGAGAGAGAGAGAGAGAGAGAGAGAGAGAGAGAGAGAGAGAGAGAGAGAGAGAGAGAGAGAGAGAGAGAGAGAGAGAGAGAGAGAGAGAGAGAGAGAGAGAGAGAGAGTGTCCCTGGTTCCTGGCTGGCATGACGTGATGCTCTCTCCAATCTCCATCCTACCTAAGTGTAGCCGACAATAAGGTGAAAACGCAAACCAGCCCACTCAGAGAGTTTTCCTTTTTTCAATGATGAAATGCTGTTGGTTTAGTGGTGCCACAGCTGTAGTTAGAGTTAGTAGCAGCAGTAGTGTTTCAAATCATTTTAATTTGAAATATCTTGGGCTGTTTGGTGGGGCAGTCAGGGCATTTAGGGGGGCATTGCCCCCCCATGCCCATGCCTAGATCCGCCCACATTTTTGTTGTCTCTGCCTTGTTTTTGTCTCGTCCTCAATTGTCTCTGTTCTGCTGATATTGTACTGATTATATTCTACTGGTTGAGGTGGCCGTGTGCTTCCCATGCCTCTGATCCATAATGCTTATCGCTTAGTAAGCTGGTATATTTTCGATGCCCACATGGTTTAGGTCAGAGGTCAGCAACCTGCGACTCAGGAGCCACATGCGGCTCTAGAACACAGCCCTAGTGGCTCAGTGGCTGTAGCATTATTACATACACACTGGGCTCTAGAACACAGCCCTAGTGGCTCAGTGGCTGTAGCATTATTACATACACACTGGCTCTAGAACACAGCCCTAGTGGCTCAGTGGCTGTAGCATTATTACATACACACTGGGCTCTAGAACACAGCCCTAGTGGCTCCCTGGATGTAGCATTATTACATACACACTGGGCTCTAGAACACAGCCCTAGTGGCTCAGTGGCTGTAGCATTATTACATACACACTGGGGCTCTAGAACACAGCCCTACTGGCTCCCTGGATGTAACATTATTACATACACACTGGGCTCTAGAACACAGCCCTAGTGGCTCAGTGGCTGTAGCATTATTACATACACACTGGGCTCTAGAACACAGCCCTAGTGGCTCCCTGGATGTAGCATTATTACATACACACTGGGCTCTAGAACACAGCCCTAGTGGCTCAGTGGCTGTAGCATTATTACATACACACTGGGGCTCTAGAACACAGCCCTAGTGGCTCCATGGCTGTAGCATTATTACATACACACTGGGCTCTAGAACACAGCCCTAGTGGCTCCCTGGCTGTAGCATTATTACATACACACTGGGCTCTAGAACACAGCCCTACTGGCTCCCTGGATGTAACATTATTACATACACACTGGGCTCTAGAACACAGCCCTAGTGGCTCCCTGGATGTAGCATTATTACATACACAATGGGGCTCTAGAACACAGCCCTACTGGCTCCCTGGCTGTAGCATTATTCCATACACACTGGGTGATCTGCCAACATAATATAAACATTTCAGTCACTGGCAGCACCCAACACGCCATGCGCTGTCTGATAGTTAACATAGCGCTTGTTGGCCATGCCACAAAAGCCCAGCACATATCAGAGATCAAGCTTTAATCTGAACCACCCATTTTCAACAGCTTACTGTATCATTAATATATCTTTGAGATGTTGTGTGGACATGATAAAAAACAATGGTCTGAAAAAAAAAAATCATTAACATGGATGGCACAACACTGCTTCATGACGTCATCAAGCTGTGTTTCACCATGTTTTCTTTTAGGATTTGTCTTTTAGGACCTTTTTTCTGAGAGTGTACAAATGGAACCAAATGGACCCGCCAGGGTCCATTTGGTTCACATTTGTACACTCTCAGAAAAACATCTTTTTGCGGCTCCAGACAGATTTTGAATTTAACTTTTGGTCGGAAATGGCTCTTTCAACATCTTGGGTTGCCGACCACTGGTTTAGGTGTAGGCCTACTGAATCTGCAGCCCAACATCCAACATCATTGTCTCCACCGTAAGGTGGTGACTATGGAACGCACCCCGTCATTCCGCCCGTGTCTGTACCCCGTCATTCCGCCCGTGTCTGTACCCCGTCATTCCGTCCCGTGTGTGATGTAATGATGACGTCATAGATCTCATAGCTGAGCCGGACGGTGGAGACCTGTGCCCCGTAGGGGCACAACTCTTGTATTGTTATTGTCTTGGCACTGTGGAAAAAAAAAGCATGACAAATAAAAAACGTTGAACCTTGAACCTAATTATGATGCTGCCGGCTGTCCTTCCAGCACTGAGCTGTAGACGCCACCAAGGTAAAGTGGTAAAGCATCACGGCCAGGTTGCATTCCAAATGAAATTCATGAAGAATTTGCGGCAAAAAGAAAGTGAAATGTCAAGGTCACCAGAAGACAGAGGTCCTCCTGAAAGTAGATGGGGATGACTCAGTCATGGTGAATCAGGTGGACTCAGGCCCGGTGTGAGGGTTCTGCTTAAAGCAGCCGTTTGGACTTCTGTGTGGATGCGGTGATGGCTTTTAAGACTACTGATGTGACGGAAACTCCTCTCACACCATCTGCAAGCAAAGGGTTTCTCTCCTGTGTGGGTCCGTTGGTGCCTCTTTAGATTAGGCAACTGATTGAAAACCTTCTCACACCATTTGCAGACAAAGGGTCTCTCTCCTGTGTGGGTCCGTTGGTGTCTTCGTAGATGATCTAACTGAGTGAATCTCTTATCACATATTTGGCAGTGGAAGGGTTTGTCTCCTGTGTGGATCCGTTGGTGTGTTCGTAGACTAGCTAACTGAGTGAATCTCTTATCACATGTTTGGCAGTGGAAGGGTTTGTCTCCTGTGTGGATCCGTTGGTGTGTTCGTAGATGATCTAACAGAGTGAATGTCTTATCACATCTTTGGCAGTGGAAAGGTTTGTCTCCTGTGTGGATCCGTTGGTGTGTTCGTAGATGATCTAACAGAGTGAATCTCCTATCGCATGTTTGGCAGTGGAAGGGTCTCTCTCCTGTGTGGATCAGTTGGTGTCTTCGTAGATTAGCTAACTGAGTGAATCTCTTATCACATGTTTGGCAGTGGAAGGGTCTCTCTCCTGTGTGGATCAGTTGGTGTCTTCGTAGATGAGCTAACTGAGTGAATCTCTCATCACATCTTTGGCAGTGGAATGGTCTCTCTCCTGTATGAGTCCGCTGGTGACACTCTAGTTCACTTCTAAAACTGAACCTCTTCTTACACCATCCACAGGAGATCAAGGGCTTTTCTCCGGTGACTTCAGTGCCTGCTTGTTTCTGGACATTGCCGGAGTCGATGGTCGGCTGCCGGTCAGCTGGGGAGATCATTTGACCTGAAGATAGTATAGAGAGGATATTACCTCTCATGTTAATTTGACAGCAACCACAGTGGGAATCTGCTCTCGTCTGAGAGCAGATTCCGTGATGATGGTCTTGTCTGCCCGATGACGTCACAATGAATCGTGCCTAATATGGGTTACATGAAGATTAGATGCCAATAGCCCATTGTACAATACCCATACCCATCTATTAACCCATAGCAGAGTACACAAGGTCCCACTAACAACATTGCCATGTAACGTTGGTTCCAAGTTCCTCGGAACTATACATAGAATTTTAGTTCTATGCATAAAACAGTTATGTAAACACAAGGACGCTTGAGGCTTGATTGTTACTGGAATAACAACTAACATGTCACTCATTATGATATAAGTCAACTGAAAACATTTTAAACTAGAATGAATGCAATTTTACAATTGCAAAGTGGAGCTGCCTTTATGATATTGTAATTGCAACCTGGTGACGTAGTAAAAGTAATCATAAACAAGAGTTGTGCCCCTATGGGGCACAGGTCTCCACCGCCCGGGCTCAGGGCTTCCCTATCTCACTCTTTATGACATCATCTCAAGGCTCATTCTAGCTCAGGGGTCCTCCTAGCTCAGGCCCCCCTAGCTTGATGTCATCTCAGGGTCCTCAAGGGTCCTCCTAGTGTGTCAACTATGACGTCATCATGACGTCATAGTCGGGAGGGCAGACAGATCGAGGGCACAGACGGGCTACGTGCAGGGACAGAGGACGTTTTATAGTCGGGAGCACAGACCGATCGAGGGCACAGACGGGCTACGTGCACGGACAGAGGGCGTTTTATAGTCAGACAAATATACCTTCCGTGTTCTTTCCTCATGAAAGATTATTATGTCTCGGATGAATTTGAATGTGAATATCTCTTGAAAATCACGTTTTGTTCAATTCTGCTTATTTGTCTCCACCGTAAGGTGGTGACTCTAATTCGTATCCAGTCTGTCTGTCCGTCCACACACGTCCGTCCGTCCGCACATCTGTCCATCCGCACAAGTCTGTCCGTTCACACATCCGTCTGTGCACGCGCCTGTTACGTCACTCGCAGGGTGACGTAACAGCATGGTGGTGACCCGTCTGTCCGTTCACACATCCGTCTGTGCACGCGTTTGTCCGTCCGCCCAGCATGGTGGTGATTACGTTCACAGGCACCCTCACACATCTGTCCGTGCACATGTCCGTCCGTGCACGTGCCTGTTATGTCACCTGCAGGGTGACGTAACAGCATGGTGGTGACCCGTCTGTCCGTTCACACACCTGTCTGAGCATGCGTTTGTCCGTCATGGTGCTGATTATGTTTACAGGGTGGAATGTGCACATGTTCAAACCGGACCCCGGACGGTGTACATGTATGTGCGAGTAAGAGACCTTTATAGCTAATGTCATGAGTATTAGCCACACATTCAGTCAAATGAGCATATGAAGGGATCTCTGCCACCCACTAGGGGGCAGTGTCTTTTTAGCTACTGTTGTCTTCTGTGGGGTTAAGACTCACATCAGCATTTTCCATTGTCACAAAGTGTCACATTCACATTCTGAGTTGCATGTTATATTGTTGTCTTCACTAGTATGGTGGTGACTATGTTTCTTGTCCATCCGTATGCCTGTCCATGTAACCTGTTACGTCACCCTCACAGGGATGACGTAACCAGGGGCGCGGGGGGCGGGGGGGGGGGGGGGGGGGGGGGGTGACTGCGTCACCCTCTACGTCACCCCCTTCCCCCGTCTTAAGGCTCTGACCTGAGCTCTGACCTGAGCCTAATAATAGTAAATTTGCTCTTATGTCTATGGTTATTTGAAAGTATATTGTGATTTCTGCTATTTTGTTCATAATGAGAATCAGCCTGCTTGCTTTAGTTGATGCCTCTTTGTTTGTTTGTAGTGCAGGGCTTCTTCATCTTTGTCATCTCCACTTAAGAATATTTTTACTGTGTTCATGGCATTTTGCCTAAGAAACCTTCAATAGGTGAAATTGGCTGCAGTCATGTTGAAGTGCTTGTGGTTTCGTTTTTGGCCATATCCTGAGCAACATGAGAGACAGCTCTGCTTTATACATGCTTGTCTTTATAGTTGGTGGACTATTGACAAATAAAAAACCTTGAACCTAATTATGATGCTGCCGGCTGTCCTTCCGATACTGAGCTGTAGATGCCATTGAAGTCTCGTTAATAATCAATAATATTCATAAAACTACACGTATATTTAAAAGTAGGTATATTCAAGCATATCCTTATGTTGTAGGGCTATATGGGAGCAGTGGGAGGTGAAGATGCTGGCTCCCATCTGTAACTAAGGTGTGACCTCTGATTGTTGTCTCCACCGTAAGGTGGTGACTATGGAACGCACCCCGTCATTCCGCCCGTGTCTGTACCCCGTCATTCCGCCCGTGTCTGTACCCCGTCATTCCGCCCGTGTCTGTACCCCGTCATTCCGCCCGTGTCTGTACCCCCTTCATTCCGTCCCGTGTGTGATGTAATGATGACGTCATAGATCTCATAGCTGAGCCGGACGGTGGAGACCTGTACCCCGTAGGGGCACAACTCTTGTTTAGCCTGGTCCCCAGGCTAAAAATCTTTAGCTTTGGGGTCTGTGGTGCTTAATTTCCTCAAATGGTGCTCCTGGCTCAAATGCTGACTAAATGGTTGTCCCTGGGGTCAAAAAGGTTGAAAACCCCTGGTCTATAGAGACTAGAAGGTGTGCCTTGGGTTTGGCTTGGAGTGCCAGTTTGCTCTGTGCCAGTTCCTCCTGGTACCAAGTTAACTGTTTAAAGGGGAAGTCCACCCATTTTCAACATTCTAATATGTCATTAGTATACCCTAGAGGTGCTGGGTGGACGTGATAAAAAAGTTTCCCCCATTCTGTGTTCCCAAGAAATGGAGGTCTGAAGAAAACCACTAACATGGTGAAACATCTTGATGACATCATCAAGATGTATTTCACCATGTTAATGGATTTCTTTAGACGCTTCTTTTTTTTCTGAGAGCCTACAAATGCAACCAAATGAACCCGTTAGGGTTCATTTGGTTGCATTTGTACGCTCTCACAAAAAGTTAACCCTTTAGTTACACATCTATGAAATAATTGTGGAAATAATGTATACAACTGCTGTTTGTGATTTTTGTTTTTTGTTTTTGAGATAATCAATCAATTTCTTAATGCATATAAAGGGCACCCTGGACCAAAAGGGGACGCCACCGACTGGCAAAATGGCAGCTAAGGAGTTAAAAAGGGTAAATACTGTAGATGAGACACAAAGAAAGCCAGGGGCTTGTTTGAATTGTGGTCCATCCAACATCCAACATTCAAACAATTGGTCAAACAACAGTAACGACGACCGTACAAAATATGACATTTTTTTAACAGCTGTGTGTTGTTTGAAACCATTTACATCACACGGAGTATTAAACAGTTTAGTTTTGGCAAGCCAAAAGAAAAATAATCTGACTTCTTTTTTTGAAGTGCCGTATGCTTCAAGGTTTAATGTGTGCTAACATTCCACACGCACACGCACGCACGTGCGCGCACACACACACACACACACACACACACACACACACACACACACACACACACACACACACACACACAGAAACATGGTGCACTCTGAACACATGCTTTTTATTACATGGAGGGAGCAAATGTTTTGTTTTTCATGTTTTCCTGGGAGGGTCAGTCAGAGAAGAGAGAGAGAACACAACTTATTGTTTAATAAACAGTTGGACAGAATGTTTGTTTTCTTGCTTATCTGTTTCACTTGCGGTAAACAAACCAAACCCATGAAGGAACTAACAGAAAAGGGACTTTTTTTTGTCAACTTCAGCTCAAGACTCAGTCCTTGTTCAGTTCACACTAAATCTACTGTTAATGGTGCATATTGTTGGCCTAGCAGCTAGAAGGTATTGGGTTCGATTCCCGCTAGGGGCTAGGGGGAGGATGTACTTTAACTTTTACCAATTTGGGGGGGGGGGGGGGGGGGGGGGGGGGGGGTAGGAGAAAATGGTATGGGGCGGCTTCATCGATGAAGTCGCACCAATACCATTTTCAGTTACAGGACTTTTATTAGTCAAGTAAAGCATCAATAATAACACCAGTTGTTGTTGAAGTTGCAACAGACACGCAGCATGCATAAAGCTAAAGGTCTGACTCAGAGAGTTTTCTGTTTTCAATGATGAAATGCTGTTGGTTTAGTGGTGGCACAACAGGAGTTAGTTAGTAGCAGTAGTAGTGTTTCAAATCATTTTAAATATAAGCACTTTAATTTGAAATATCTTGGGAGTTGTGTCTCCTGAGGAGGGGGTTGGCTAAAGGTGCCTTTCTGTGTGGAGTCTCACAAAAACATGCAGTAATCCTGGACTCTGGACTGCCTCCCCCTGGCCAGCCGGGGCGCCTGATGGAGGGGACAGGAACTGGTTGGAATAACGTGTTCCTTCCACGCGCTACGTCCAACCAGGGAAACCCCTCCAGGCCTCCACCTGTCAGGTGAAAAGAAGGCAGCTTGGACTCCTCATGCTTGGAAGGAAGCATGAGGCAGTCCGCTGCCTCCTCCCCAGGTTGGGGAGGGTTTTTAAAAAAAATGTTAAGACCCCCTGGCTTAGTGTATAGTGCCAGTCAGCCATTCCCTCTGGTCCAGGAATCCATGTCATCCACGGCCAAAAGACACAGCGCTTCGCCTGGCCACCAAATGACGCCCCCGCCCCCTTGCCCCACCGACAACAACTTTGGAGAAGGACAAAAACGAACAGCTTTCATGCTTCTATTCCATCGCTTTAGCTTGCTCTCTGCTCTTCACTGATGTTAATCTGATCCTCCAAGTGTGTGTGTGTGTGTGTGTGTGTGTGTGTGTGTGTGTGCGTGTGCGGTGTGCGTGTGCGTGTGTGTGTGTGTGCGTGCGCGTGCGTGGTGCGTGTGTGTGTGAGTGTGTGCGTGTGGGTTCATCTGAATGCCAAAACCTCAATCTACTCTCTCCAGAGCTCATTATATCTTCTATGGTCGTCCTAATGTGCAAACAGCAGTAGTAACAGTAGTAACAGAGCGGCTGGTATTACAAACTGTGAGGTTCCAAGTTCGCTAGAGCAGTGGTGGCCACACTTTTTTTTACTTGAGAGCTACTTTCAAAATGACGGCTCAACAAGATCTAACATCAAAAAGGAAAAAAAAAAAAAAAAAAACTCAATTTCAAGGCCCCCAAGAAAGTTTTACTTTGAAATAGTGGTGAAGGTGTTACTTGCTATAATAATGGTTTAAGAATAATGCACTTACAGTATAAAGAAAAATGGAGGGTGGAGAATTGGAAGGTTTTCTTGTATATGCTACTACTAACGTTGAAAACAGTATTTGGGGTTTGACTTGACGGTTTGTGATGCTGAATATAGTCTCTTGCACCCCCAAAACTAAAACTTTCACATTTTTGTGATGTTTTTTTGACATAACTGGCAAAACGTTGGTCAAAATAACAATTAGTCTCCATTTTCTAATTGTGTGGACTCTTGAAATTACATAATTCAGATTCAGCAGTCTTCACTTGCCCCACCATTTTTTTTTTTTACTTGCCCCGGGCAAGCGGGGGCAAGTGTTAGTGTCAACCCCTGCAGTATCTCATTTTATAGGGGGGTCCCAACAGGGATAAAACAATAATATGGAAGTGTAAATACACACAACACGGTGCACAAAAGACAAAAGTACGGACAATGCCCAGTAGACAGTAAGGATATGTACAGATACAGTTTGCTCGGCTCGGTACGTTAGCACAACATGTTTTCTATGCACAAAAGCACCGGTCTCGTTGAAAATGAGCTAGAGGCATGATTTATTACTCCCGGTCTGTAAGGCCCTTTATGCGGCGCATGTGCTAGAGTCTAGCCTCACTCCCCAGGCTTTACCTCATCTTGCAAGCCAAGAGAAAATCCTGGTCACAACCAGGGCCGGGATCTAGAGGGGGGGGCAGGGGTGGGCAGAGCCCACCCAACGTGCATCCTGTAATGCCCACCTGGGGACCACCACTGGTCCTTGAGAGAGTTCCAGGTGTTCCCAGCTAAATGATGGAAAGTTGGTTAACCAGATGTAACTTTTTGAGAGCGTAAAAATGGAAACCAAATGGACCGCAAGGGTCCATTGGTTCCATTTTTACGCTCTCAAGAGTTAAAATATTCAACATTTTGAATTAGCCCCAAATCTACACAACTAGAGAATGTAGAAGATTAATGGTCATTTTGATCTGTATGTTGGACTGTTTTGTTTCCCCAATTCAAGCCTGGAATGGTGGACAAAAGCAAAAGAAATCTTTAGTTTCGGGGTCTTTGGGGTGAAAATATCATCAAATGGTGGTCCTCCGTGGCTCAAATTCTGAGTAAATCGTGGGCTCCTTGTATGAAAAAGGTTGAAAAACCACTGTTCATATAAAAATTTGGAGTTGCCCATCCTGCCATTCTAAGTTCCAGCCCACGCTAGTAGGGCTGGCTGAATCCGGCCCTGATCACAACCTAAGGTAGAGAGAGTATCAGCGGAAACTGTCTGTTGGAACATCCATCAGATGTATTTCCGCCAGGTATACGACATTTTCCTGAACAAACGCATTATTTGTTTCATTCAAAACTTCCGCTGTACCGAACATCCTACAGACAGTAGTAAAGTTGGAGTAAGTCGCTCTGGATGAAGAACATCTAAATGCCTAAACTGTAAAGCATAAAATGATACCAAAAGGACCCGTAAGGGTCCATTGGGTTTAATTATACAATCTCAAGAGTTAGAGATCTATCATTTAGCTGGGGACCAGCTGGAATCCTCTCAGGGACCACTGGTGGTCCCCGGATCACTGGTTGAAAACCACTGTCTTGTAAATAAAATGTCGACTAAACAAAAAAAGTCATTCATGCTGGAAGTCACAGACGATTTGCTTTCAAACGTTGCTGAACCGTTACTGTAATGTCTGCTGTACAGATCAACCTCATGGCTTTGGCTTCCTGGATTTGGGATTGAGGCGCGTATATAAATGTACCATTTAGAGCACTGGTTTTCAACCTTTTTGATCCCAGGGCCCACTATTTATTCAGCATTTAAGCCACGGACCACCATTTTGATGTCATTTTAGCCTAACAGACCCAAAAACTAAACATTTCTTTTGCTTTTGTCCACAATACCAGGCTGGATTTTGGACAAAAACACTATAGTCCCAACATACAGATCAAATGATGACCATTAATCTTCTACATTCTCTAGTTGTGTAGACTTGGGGCTAATTCACATGATGAATTTTTAACTCTTGAGAGCGTAAACATGAAACCAAATGGACCCGCAAGGGTCATGTTTACGCTCTCAAGGAGTTATATCCGGTTAACCCAACTTTCCATTATTTAGCCTGCATGGGGACCACCTGGAATCTTCTCTGGGACCATTGGTGGTCCCCGGACCACCTGTTGAATAGCCCTGCCCTGGAGCGTGCTGTGTGTAAAGAGGGTTGCTAGGAAGTTAGGAAAGTAATTGATATACAGTATTGCGGTTGTACACACAAAAACTAATCGGTCAAAATTGCAACTAAACACTTCAGTCAATGGTGTTAGGTCACTTTCCTGGGTTATTTCTTGAAGCCATAACCTTTTCCTGGGTTGCAGGGATTTTATTTGACCGAATTCATGGGTTGTTTTATTTGGTTATTGTTTTGGGTTGTTTTAATGAGAATAACCATTTGTTAGGTCACAGACTTTGGTTGATGCCGCGGTGCACTGTGGGGTATTGTAGAATTTCTCGGACAAAATGACGAAAAATGAAATTATTTATACTTTTTACAGGAACAGATAGGATACTAATGCGAGGAATGCATCCAACACTGTAAACACAACACTGCAACGACTTTTCCTTCAGACCGGCACTCAGACCGTTACTCACAGACCGGTACGGTAACCAATTTGTTAGGTCCACAGACTTTGGTTGATGCGCGCGGTGCACTGTGGGTATTGTAGAATTTCTCGGACAAAATGACGAAAAATGAAATTATTTATACTTTTTACAGGAACAGATAGGATACTAATGCGAGGAATGCATCCAACACTGTAAACACAACACTGCAACGACTTTTCCTTCAGACCGGCACTCAGACCGTTACTCAGACCGGTACGGTAACCAATTTGTTAGGTCACAGACTTTGGTTGATGCCGCGGGTGCACTGTGGGTATTGTAGAATTTTCTCGGACAAATGACGAAAAATGAAATTATTTATACTTTTTACAGGGAACAGATAGGATACTAATGCGAGGAATGCATCCAACACTGTAAACACAACACTGCAACGACTTTTCCTTCAGACCGGCACTCAGACCGTTACTCAGACCGGTACGGTAACTTACCCGTCCATACTCGCTGTAGTTTAAGTCAGTGGGACGTTCTGACCCAATGACGTCACTGGGTCAGAATCTGACAACTTTGGGAAGCACGGCGCTGGAGCCACAGAATCCCAATGTTATTAATCAGGAGGCCATTAGCATGTATGCTAATGACCAACACCACACAAAGAGTGTTGTTGAAAAGTGGCGAAGTTCCCTTTAAATGGGTGGAATTTCCCTTTAATAAAACAAAATGGGTTAACTGAATATTCTGTATCAATTCAACTGGCAGTTGGGTAATCTTGACCTCAAAATTAGGTTATTAATGCAAGCTAATATGTTCGGTCAAATCAACTGGTACTTAGGTTATGTTGACCTCACATAATTGGGTTATTAATGTAACCAAAATGCATTCGGTCAAATATAATAACACGCATTATTCGGTCAGATTGACCAAAGACCCAGTTGGTCCTTATTCAACCTCTACGTTTGGTTGAAATTTGACCGAAGTTAGGTTGTTTTTGACCATTGGTTTTTCTCTGTGT
>CM076974.1:47631333-47728833 GCA_039105355.1 Benthosema pterotum
GTATCTCTGCTATTTTTGAAAAATCGTGAAAACGTGGTGAAATCTTTGAATATTATGTAACTGGAACTCTCTCTGACTTTGACCCGCCCAAAGTCAGCCATAAGAGATGCATGTTGAGAATAAAGAGGTGTTAGTGATGGAGGGACTCACAGAACGTCTTCCTCAGTGAAGGAGGGCTGGAGGTTCTGGTCTGGATAGAGGTCCGTGAAGGAGACGCCCATGTTCATGAAGACAAGGCTGATGTCCGCCATGGTGGGAACCCACACCGCAAACTGCTGGCATCCGTTACGCACTGCGCGCGCACACACACACACACACACGCACACACACACACGGTTTATTATTAGCGTTGTAGTCAAGACCAAAACAAGACAATCACAGACTTGGTCAAGAGAACAAGACCAAGACCTAGAGGCCAGGGGTTGACACTAAGGTCTCCGAGGCACTTGCTCATCGGGCAAGTGCAAGTCAGGTTCTACTTGCCCTCAGGTCATGGTCACTTGCCTCCAAAAATATATTGTAAACTTTGCATTTTTCAACACGTGGTCCCTGAGAGGGTTCCAGGTGGTCCCCAGCTAAGTTGGTTAACCAGATGTAACTCTTGAGAACGTAAAAAATGAAACCAAATGGACCCTTGCGGGTCCATTTGGTTTCATTTTTACACTCTCAAGAGTTAAAATTCATCATCTTAATTAGCCCAGGTCGCAATGACCACCTTCAAGACAAATTTATCTTGTGTTGTGTTATTGCGCTCTAAGTTGCACACTTGCCCGATCGGGCAACCAGGTAGCAGTGTTAGTGTCAAGCCCTGTAGAGGGGTTGAGGCTGAAGCTAAGCCCAAAAGCTAATTTTTGATTGTTCTGTAGTAATAGTACAATACTAACTGTCGGTTTGCGATACAGTATATGCTCCGTGTCAGACAGCTGTCTTCATGAATGGGCTCCTTGGTCTGCACAATTGATATAGAACATTTCCTTTCCATTGTCTCGTCTGGAGTGTGTTTTTTTTAGTGGTGACAGAGACCCGAGACATTTTGCTACGAGATTGTGACAAGACCAAGACAAATTGAGGGCGAGACAAAAACAAGACAGAGACAAAATGAATTTTTTGTTTGAATATTCAGGTGACGAATATGCCGAAATATTATCAAGGGGATTAGCAAGTTAAGGAACTATCCTGTTGAACGAAAAGGAGAATGAGATGAAAGGACTTATGTGTATGTGTGTATTGCGTGTAGTTAAGTCAAGTTAGTCTGTTTGTGTGCTAGTGATTTGTAACATGTCAGTCTGTTGAAAAATGAAAATAAAATGAAAGAAAGAAAATTTGTCTTGAAATTGGTATCGAGACGAGATAAGGTCTTGAGAACTAAAACACTATTCATTATCTATCAGGCCGTTTTCCGGCTGCGAAAAACAGCACGTACATTTCAGCGACGTAAATGAACAAAAAAGGGTAAGAATGCACGAACCTCTCTGATCGGCGGCGTTGATGGCGATGTCGGTGAGGCAGTTCAGGATCAGCGTGGCGGCCATTTTCTCTTTGTGCACCGACATGAGCTGAGGATCGGAGAAAACAGACCGCAACAATGACTATCACACCCTACAAACCCTCCCGGAGCGTTCAGATCAGCCGACAAAGGCAAGCTGGAAGTATCGTCGCTGACAACGGCTGGCCAACGCTCCATACACCCCAAATATTTGGTTTCATGTTTACACTCTCAAGAGTTAAAGCCCAAGTCTACACAACTAGAGAATGTAGAAGATTAATGGTCATTTCTGATCTGTATGTTTGACTGGTTTGTTTGTTTTGTTTTTGTTGAAATCCAGCCTCGAATTGTGGACAAAAGCAAAAGAAATCTTTAGTTTTGGGTCTGTGGGGCTACAACGTCATCAACTGGTGGTCCGTGGCTCAAATTCTATGAAAAGTCTCAACTTATGTATCTTAGATAGCATTAATAGACTTAGACAGCAGGGTATGTAAAATCAGAGCATTTCATGGAAACATATTTACTGTTATGTACATGTATGATCCAAATTTACTAATCTGTGTGTACATGGTGTATTGCCATGAAAAAAAAAAACAAAAAGAAAAAACATGATAGCAACAGACATGCCAAGAGCCAGGCGTCACTCACTCAGTCATGCACAGAAATTCTTTTTGACTCACACTCACGTGATGTAATGTTAAATTCTGAGTAGCTCACAGGACCTTTAAAGAAACCATTCAGAAGCCCTGGTGTTGTAGCGTCTGGTATGGTGGGGTAACAGGGGGGCGTTGAGTGGACCTTACCTTGAAGAGGAACAGCGTGACGTGGGACGGACAGGGGTAGGAGCTGTACGCACTGGTAGGAAGGTCAATCCTCAGGTGTTTCCTGAACTGAGACGCTGCAGAACTACAGGACGGAGGAGGAGAGAGACACATTAGTACTCCATGATGCAACGGCAAAGTCTGTTTGTTTAAGCACATTTGAAAAACAGAGAACATACAGTATGTAGTAACTGACACTAACGGTGCCAGACTGCCTACAAGTAAATGCGATGTTGCATTTGCATTCTGGCGTTGCCATGTGCATTCTGTGCACAGCGTTTTTACAACTACTTACAGTGGTTGTACTTTTGGCATTTTTTTTTACCTTTTGTCTAAAGCTCAGATCACCTCTCTGCTTTCTGGTTTTATTGTCCAGTTGATCATTGAAGCACTGTATATTTTTAACCTCTGTACCTCCACTGAGCACTTCTTGGTGTGTGTGTGTGTGTGTGTGTGTGTGTGTGTGTGTCATAGTGCTGCAAATGAATATTAAAATGTAAAGAATATTCGAATGTCATGATTCAAGGTTCGAAGTTAAAATAATAATAATTAAAAAAAAAATAGTAATAAAAATGGTGCGCAAGTTCCAACAAGACTCTGGCCCACAAACACCAAACCATTATACAAAAATAGGCTATTAAGATAATTATGAATCATTAACTTGATCTCGCAAGACTCCAGAGAGGCTCATTTCTCAGCACCAACCGTGGATACAATACAGAACTGGGGCAAATAGAGGAACAAAGATGATGTGATGATGATTTACAGCATATTAGGCTGCAATATTTCATATTGATATTACATACATTGGATATTTGAATTATTCAATATTCGTTTGAATCCACATGGTGTTTTAAAAGGAATATTCGAATGTCATTTTTGTCCAATTCTTACAGCACTAGTGGCTCACCACAGCAAGGTGGTGTGCATGCTCTCCAGTGTGTGTGTGTGTGTGTGTGTGTGTGTGTGTGTGTGTGTGTGTGTGTGTGTGTGTGTGTGTGTGTGTGTGTGTGCAGGGGTTGACACTAAGGTCTCCGAGGCACTTGCCCATCGGGCAAGTGTAAGTCAGGTTCTACTTGCCCTCAGGTCATGGTCACTTGCCCCCCAGGTTCCAGGTGGTCCCCAGTTAAGTTGGTTAACCAGATGTAACTCTTGAGAACGTAAAAATGAAACCAAATGGACCCTTGCGGGTCCATTTGGTTTCATTTTTACACTCTCAAGAGTTAAAATTCATCATCTTAATTAGCCCAGGTCTACACTGTAGAAGATAAACGGTCATTTTGATCTGTATGTTAATTTGCCTGTTTTGTTCCAGAAATCCAGCCTGGAATTGCAGATAGCTAGAAAGCAGTGGAAAGACACAGAGGCAGAGCACAATGACTGTCTTCAAGACAAATTTATCTTGTGTTGTGTTATAGTGGTAGTATGTTGCACACTTGCCCCATCGGGCAACCAGGTAGCAGTCTTCACTTGCCCCACCATTTTTTTTTTTACTTGCCCCGGGCAAGCGGGCAAGTGTTAATGTCAAGACCTGGTGTGTGTGTGTGTGTCTCACCACATCAGGGTGGTCTGCATGGCGGTCTCCAGGGGGGTGCTGTTGCAGTGGGACAGCTCCAGGGTGTCCTGGCTGAACATCTGCCCGGCGCTGCCCAGGTGGAAGAGCTCCTCTCCTGGGTGGACGTGGGGCATGCTGCTGGGGGCCAGGCCGTAGCGCTGCAGGAACTCCCTGGAGGATTTACAACCATTCACTGTTAAATTTGCTAAATGTGCGAATGCATACCCGGGGCATTATGCGGTCCCCGGGGGCCAAATGCGACCCTTTGGCTGACTCTGACCGGCCCGTGAAAGGGTACTGTGGTTTTCAACCAGTGGTCCGGGAACCATCAGTGGTCATTGAGAGTTGCAGTTAAATATGGAAAGTTGGTTAACCAGATGTAACTCTTTGAGAGCATAAACATGAAACCAAATGGACCCTTGCGGGTCCATTTGGTTTCATGTTTACACTCTCAAGAGTTAAAAAATTTATCATTTGAATTACCTAAACTCTACACAATCAGAGAATGTAAAAAAATGGTCATTTTGGATCTTTGTTTTTGTCTGTTTTGTTTCCCCAAATCCAGCCTGGAATTATGAAGCCCCACAGTTTTGGGATCTATGGGGGATAAAATGTCAAATGGTGGCCCGTGGCTCAAATGCTGAATAAATAATGGGCCATGGTGGCAAAATGGTTGGTTTTAATCTTACTTTTATCTTGAAATTTGGCCCCTTGAGAAAAATAATTTCCCATCTCATCTGCTAATGCCTACCTCTGTTGACTCATACTAAATGAAAATATGTTTCTAGAGCAGTAGTTCTCAAACTGTTTCATGTCAAGGAGCCCTACAATTCAAAGTAAGGGTTTTGACCAAAAGCCGTGGCTATAAGCACCTTAGAAGCACCTGAAACTATGACACTGCCATGATCTTACCGCTCCTCAGCTGAGATGGGGTCTTCTTGCTCTTCCTCTGCCTCTTCACTCAACAGATCCACCTTACAGTCCTCCAACAGACGCACCTCGTTGGCCTTCGACCTGACAGACAAACAGCACACGTACTGTAGTTAGGGAGCATTTTATCAGATATTGGACCGATCGTAAAGAGAAACGTCTTCACCAGTGTGTTTCTAGTGGTGTCTAATAGCATACTAAAATGTTGAAATTCAACTCCTGTGGGAAACCTCATAAAAACAGGTCAAAGTCAGGGGACAACCTATAGAAGGCAAAACATGCAAAATGTCGTCATGCTTTATGTAGCATGGGATATGTCTAACTAGAGGGTTTTCATGATGCTGACTCCATTCCAAGAATTAGTTTTTGATTTGTGTTTTTATTTTTTCCCTTTCTTTGTGGTAAAAGTTCTTACTCAATGGTGTTGGTGATGTGAAGCCGTGTCTGGTCCAGTGTGTTTCTGTAGTGGACCATTTTGGACGACAATAGGTTCTGAAAGACAGAGAAAAGGTCGTTAGATGGAGGGAGTAACAGAACCCTTAACCCACCTCAGAGCCAACCATGAGAAATACCAATTTTAAAGACTCCCAGTATGATGGTAATTAGGCCACAGCCCAAAACAACTCTTGGGAGTGTACAGGTTACAGACCTGCTACGGGTCCATTTACTATGAAAAAAATGTATATACCGGTACTTACTGTATTGGAATGCTCAGGTTCTGCCAGTAGTATATACCGTATTTTCCGGACTATAAGGCACACCTAAAAGCCTTTAATTTTCCCCAAAATCCAGTGCGCCTTATACTGTATATGGATTGTTCGGCTGCAGTAGCTTCTATTCTATGTTAACTTTAGTAGATTCTATTCTCTGCGCCTTATAATCCAGTGCGCCTTATATATGAAAACAGTTCTAAAAGGTGCGCCTTATAATCCGGTGCGCTTTATAATCCGGTGCGCCTTAATAGTGCGGAAAATACGGTACTTACTGTATTGGAATGCTCAGGTTCTGGCAGTAGTATATACTTACTGTATTGGAATGCTCAGGTTCTGGCAGTACTTACTGTATTGGAATGCTCAGGTTCTGGCAGTACTTACTGTATTGGAATGCTCAGGTTCTGGCAGTACTTACTGTATTAGAATGCTCAGGTTCTGGCAGTACTTACTGTATTAGAATGCTCAGGTTCTGGCAGTACTTACTGTATTAGAATGCTCAGGTTCTGGCAGTACTTACTGTATTAGAATGCTCAGGTTCTGGCATGGCCGTCTGCCTGGTGATGCGCTCCATGAGCTCCCTCATGGAGCGCATCTGTTCCTCCTCCTCCTCCTCCTCTTCCTCCCCACAGCTGCTGCTGGAGCTGCTGGAGCTCCTGGAGAGCTTCATGTCCAGCTCAAAGCTCAGGCCCAGCTCCAGGTCCAGAGGGTCGTCCTCCTCGTCCGCCTGCGGCGTGGTCTTTGCGGCGTGTTCGCTGCAGGGCCCCCACAAGGGCGTGTCGGGGGAACTGTGAGCTGGCGGCAAGGTGGAGGAGGGTGGAGCGTGGTCTGCGTCGTCTCGCAAAGCGACGCTCTGGGACAGTCGCGGGTTCTTCTTGCGAGGCGACGAGCGAAGCGCCGCGTCGTAGTCGCCGAAATCGAAAGCGTCGTCCAGTGTCACGTCCTCTTGCAGAGGGTAGCTCTGGCGCGGCCGCGCGTTCTTCTTGCGAGGCGTCGAGCGAAGCGGTGTGGCGGGATCTTCTTTTTTCCGAGCGTTGGTTGGAAAGAGCTGCCGTGGGTCCTTCTTGCGGGGAGTCCTGTCACGGCGCTGGTAGAGGAGCGAGGAGGCGTAGAACGGGCCCCTGGGGAAAACGCCGCCTCTTTTGAGACGCAGGTTTTCCAAGTTCACGCGGTCCAGCGTCACCACCGCCATCATTTGCAGTTGTGGGATCCGTTGCAAATTTACCCCACGCTGCGTCCCGGCGACTCTCTTTGAATCGGACCCGCCGGAGCCGGATTCCCTGCCCGCGCCAGTGTTCGCTGGTTCGTGTACAGGCTCAGGAGACGAATCAAATATGTCACAGGTCACGTGCTCCCCTGCAGACGCTCTCCTGTGTTTCAATGACAGTCTCCCAGCATGTCCAGTGTTTGTTTTTGGGGTGAGTTTAGCAGGTGTATGGTCTGTGCTTCGCCTCTCCTGTCCCCTCGTACTCCTCTCTACTCTTGTGTCACCGTCTCGTCTCTGGTACTTAACCAGCACCACCGCGTCGTCTCTTTTCTCGTACCTCATGACCTGTACCTTTGTGTCATCTTGTTTCTGGTACTTGACCAAACTGGTGTTGTCTTTTTTCCGGTACGTCTTCTTGGCCTCTTCCTTTGGCTTGGACAACTTTTGGAAGGCTGGTCCTCCTCCTCCTCCTCCATCGCCAAACTTATTTTTGTACTTTGCGATCCAGCTGTTCAAGCTGCCGTCCTTTGGCCCGCCAGCGGACGGATTCTCACCCTGCTTCACGGTGAAAGCCAGAGGCATCACCCCCGACGCCGACGGCGCGGAGGGCGGCTGCGAAAGGAACAGTCTGGAAGGCAAGGACAGCCTGGACACGGAAGACACTGGAGACAGCGGCGACGGTGGTGTCGAGGACAGAGGGGACTTGTTGGGAGTGGGCGACAAGAACACGCTTGACAGGGGAGACTTGGTGGGAGTGGGCGACCAGGGCAGTCTGTTAAAAGGTGAGTTGGGTGGGGGGCACGACGACGACAGGGGACTGGCGGTCACGGCAAACTTCTTGTTGCGCGTCTGCGACAATGACAGTCTGTTGTTCGTGGGAGACCGTGTGCGTTTGGGCGTCGCGTAGTGGTGTCGGGCGAGGGGAGAAGACTCGGGCGGCGACAGGTAGAGTCTGGCCAGAGGCGATGACGACTGCCTGGCCGGAGAGGTCGTTGATGAAGACGACCCAGGCGACACGGGCGGCGAGAGCGACAACCTGGTCTGCACGAGTTTCTGCGACAGCGACCGGCCGAGTGCCGGTGATGTAATCGGTCGGCCGTGGAGGGTCTTGGGTGCCAGCGATGAGGGTGAGAGCGCGGTCCGCCCGGCGCCGGGGCAGACTGGTGATCGCACGCGACTAGGGTCCTGGACGCATAACTTCTTGGCAGAGATGTCAGCGGATTCGGATTCCCTGGGCCTCTTCAAAGATGAGAATGCACTTAGCCCTATAAGAGAGAGACATGGACATGAGCAGTGACAATATCTGTACAGAGCCCTGGTATCCTATACTGTAATAATCATCAGCTCGATTTGGCGCTTGCCTACAAAGCCAAAACTACTATTAGGTGCTGTACCGACCATGGTATTACTGCGTTTAACTGACCACCTACAGCCGTTATCAAAGCAAACCTGGGCTTCCATAACACCTCAACAGTGCCACAGTCTGATCACCGCCACGCCCCCATTGATGAAATAATTTCTTTAATGTAGCCCAGACCAAGTATTAACCCGCTGTTTCACTGAAACAGTGGGTAAACTAGCCAACAACCCATTCCCTTTCATGGTGAATTCCTTATTCTACCATTTTAACTGCACTATTGGGTATGAATAAAGAAGAATTTCACACTCTTTTACTTTGTAATTGTGTGAAGTGATCATAAGGTTTGGTCTGGCAGTATGAGCTCAGGGGTAGGTAGAGTCACCAGATGGTAACCGCAAGGTTGCCGGTTTGAACCCGGGCTCGCCCAGAGTTGGTGTTGTCCCTGAGCAAGACACTTCTCTAATTGCTCCCGATGTGCCCTTTATTGATATTACCTTTATTTTGGTGGAAACGTAGACAAAGAATCTGTTAAAATATAGAAGTATCTGTGAAAACGGTTGCAGACAGGCAACCTTTTCATGTATAGAAATACCAGAATTTCCATACTTCTGCCTAACCAAAATGCAGAGCAAAGAAAATATAATACCTGATACGGACAGCTTGTTTGAAGCGTTGTCCTTGTGTTGTTGGGAGGCACCGCCCTGATAAAAGAAGAAAGCAACGGGATTCACAACAGCACACTAATTCATGACACATTAGAGCAGAGAAACCTTCAACTTGACCTCACCTGCTGCAAGTGTCTTCACACAAGCAGAAGAAGCTCTTTCTCAGATTTCTCATTTACGGTATGCCAAGGGCCACCGAATGGCCCTCGACCCTGCCTGACAGGATCACCCACAACAAAAGCTTTTTTCAATGCAAGATGTACGTCTGTGACCTGCCAAGCATGCTAGGCTAGCATTCCCCGACTCACCCAAGCTCCAAATTCCCCTGCGTTTTTCTCTGTTTTACCATGACATAAAAAAGGGCTTTACCTGATGACCTACCACAGGCCTGCGTGGAAGAGGAGACAATGAAGGGTTGCATGCAGAGGAGGATGGCGACATCATGCCATGTCGGGTAGGAGGCGGGAATGGGCTGCGGGAGGTGGAGTGTGATGGACCGGGTCGGGTCAGAGGGGACACTGGGGGACTGTATGGCTTAGAAGACATGGATGGACCGGGTCGGGACAGGGGGGACAGTGAGGGACTGTGTGCAGAACTGGGTCGTGTCAGGGGAGATGTCGAAGGGCTGCATGCAGTAGATGAGGACGGCGACAGGGTTTTGATGTTAGAGGAAAATGACAGGCTGTTCTGGGAGGTCAGTAAAGGGCTGCATGCTGCGGGGGACGTGGGCGGGAGTTTGGGGATTCTTGGCAGGTTTTTCAGGGCTGCCATGTTTTTGGCGCTTGTCGAAAAGGTTTCTGGGGTAAACAACGTGGATTTTGGGGTAGTTGTCATGGTTACTGGGGTAAACAACATGGTTTTTGGGGTAGTCGACATGGTTTTTGGGGTAGTCGACATGGTTTTTGGGGTACCCAACATGTTTTTTGGTGTAACCGACATGGTTTTGGGGGTAGTCGACATGGTTTTGGGTGTAGCCAATGTAGTTTTTGGTGTAACCGACATGGTTTTGGGGGTAGTCGACATGGTTTTTGGTGTAACCGACATGGTTTTGGGGGTAGTCGACATGGTTTTTGGTGTAGCCAACGTGGTTTTTGGCATACCCAACATTTTTGGGGGTGTAACCAACATGGTTTTCGGGATAACGGTTTTTGGGGTAACTAACATTTTTTGGGGTGTAACCAACACGTTTTTTGGGGTAGTCGACATGGGTTTTTGGGTAACCAACATGGTTACTGGGGTTACCAACATGGTATTTGTGGTAACCAACATGGTTTTTGGTGTAGTCGACATGGTTTTTGGAACTGTCGACATGGTTTTTGTAGTCGACATGGCTTTTGGAACTGTCGACATGGTTTTTGGTGTAGTCGACATGGCTTTTGGAACTGTCGATATGGTTTTTGTAGTCGACATGGTTTTGAGTGTTGCTGACATGTTTTTTGGGGTAGTCAACATGGTACTTGTGGTAGTTGACATGGTTTGGGTGGTAGTTGGGGTTGTCGGCATGGTTTTGGATGTTGTCGACATGGTTTTCGGAGCAGTTGACGGTGACAGGCCGGTGACATTTCGCGTAAGCGAAGGTAAAGGGCCACATCCGGTCGGAGATTGTGACGGGGTATTGGTGGTAGGCGGCAGTGAGCCGCCGTGTCGGGTAGGCGACACTGAAACCAGGTTCCTGTTGGGGTAAGTTATAACCTTAGAGGCCTGGCCGACCGACGGGTTCCACTGTCTGTACGGGGGGGTCCAGTTTGGGGAGGGTACGGCGGTCTGTGGGCGGGGCGGCGGAGGCAGACGGACAGCAGGGTTCTGGTTAAATGTGATGTAGTGGGATGGCAGAGGGGGTCTGTGGAACTGGACAACAGGACAGGGTTTAGCCTAACAGAGCACTGACAATCACATCAAATGAGACACAGCAACCAACAGGCCAAGAACAACACATGCATGTCTAAACATGGTTACTTTTCAGGAAATGGGGTAGAATTAATCTGTTAATCTAATGTAGTTAGTATTTAGTCACAAACTCTTGTTAATACTGGTGGATTAGGATCTACAATATACAGTGTGCATCTCTGTTGTTATCTGTTGATATCTTGTAAATCTGCTCTATTTTCACATCATGCAACATCAAGCTCAAAAGTAAGAAGTAGAGGCATTTTTTTGGCAATGTAACATATTACTTATTACCCATTTTGGAAGAGTAATATGTTTACTTTACTTTTCCTGGAAAAGGTATTAATATTACAGTGATATTTAATTAGTTACTGCCCGGCACTGCTTGAATATGAATTTGAGAGAGGCCATTCAGAAAATCACAGATTTCTCAATGAAAAGAAAAAAAACAAACAAACAAAAAACTTTACCAGGTGTAAAAAATACACTGGGTGTCTAGAAACACCAAAACATCTTGGGAAATGTCAAATACCATGTGGTACCCCATTAAAAAGGGCACCACTCAGCAAATAGGGGAAGAAATTAAAAAAGTTGATGAAAGTTGACAGCTGCAGCATCAAACTAGAAGCAACATAGAGGGGGAAAAGGCATAAAATATAGCTATATATCTATTTTGATTCTTGGCTAAAAAGTTGTCTATATTAACTTTAAACATAACCTTGATACGACACGTTGACTGTCAACAACATGAAAACATCACTTGTTTAGAAAACAAACAAGACATGGAGACAAGGTTTCTTCTTCTTAAGGGGAATTCCACCCATTTTCAAAATTTTCCTGAGAGGATACAAATGTGAACCAAATGGACACTAGCGGGTCCATTTGTACCCTCTCAGGAAAAATGGGTCTGAAAGAAAAATCATTAACATGGTGAAATACATCTTGACGATGTCATCAGATGTATTTCACCATGTTAAGCGGGTGGCGCTAAACCTATTTTGTCCTCCTACCTCGCTTCTTTTACCCTCTTTCCGCATGCGCACACACACACACTCAAACAGTAGGCGAAACAGTCATGGTGTATTCTTGAGTATCGAAAAAAAAAATCGAATCGTTGGGTCAGGAAATCGATACTGAATCGAATCGCCATGATGGGTGTGATTTACACCCCTAGTCCACATACGCAACATCTCTAAGGTATATTAATGACATTAAAATGATGAAAATGGGTGGAGTTCCCTTTTATTATCATTCTAATCAGTGTAAACAGCTACCTGGTTGGCCTGCGGTGCCTGTGCCTGTGCCACTGCACCACACTGCATTCCACTGGGAACTGAAGACGCCTTAGGTTTGGCCAATCCATCCGCCCTGCTGTCCGGGAACAGGCAGCGCTGGCCTAGATTCCTCACCGGACCGGGGCTTCCACCAGACTCATGATCCTTTTATAAAGAAAACAAGAAGAAAACAAAAAGACACACCACACCGCCAGCCTGTTAGGCCTGGTTTTACACTGGGCAGCCCAAATCAGGCCTGAATCGGATCTGAGACACATTGGAGCCTGGAATCTGATTGGGTTCAATGAGTCATGTGACCTGTTAGACCAGCCAGATTTCTATCTTGAAGTGACACAGATCTGATTCAGGCTGGATTTGGCTGCCGGTGTAAAAAACGGCCTTAGTCTCATATCACCACACAACTATTCCACAAACTATAATGCAACATTGGCCATTATAATGCAACATTGGCGGTCCAAATGGACCCGCTAGGGTCCATTAGGTTCATTTTCTCAGAAAAGAAAATGAAAATGGTTGGAATCCCCCTTTAAGCTAAATAGGAGTCATAATCCGATCAATCAGTCAGTGAATCGGTTAAATAAATCGGATAAATGAATCAATTATGTAAATCATCGTTAGTTGCAGCCCTAGAGGAGACATGGAATAAAAATGGTGAAAAAATAAAAAGCCATAATAACCTTCGGTGGGACCACACTCCCGATGGGTCTGAAGTACGACGTGCTGCTGCCAGACTTGTACGGACCCATCAAGCCTTGCGTTTGGGGGGAGGAGGGCAGCGAACCCCTCCCAGACTGCATGGTCGGGGCTCTGTCCTGTTCAGCGGCCAGTTCTGATCCAGGAGGTCATCCTATTGGTTCCTGCTGGACCTGGAGTGAAGAAAGATAGCTGGAATCAGTGTTGCCAACTTGTGCACTTGTCGCTATATTTCGCTTTTTCTTCCAGACCCCCCTAGCGCCAAAATTAGTGAGAAACTCGGGAAATCTAGTGCTTTTTTGCTGATGAGTTGGGGAGAAATTGATTGACAGGCGCCAGAGATAAAACCCTTGTTTCCTCGTACCCATTTTTCCTCCTATGATAGAGTTCTCCTTCCTTCCTAGAAAGGACCATTGGTAACCAAATGGACCCTTATAGATCTCTAACTCTTGAGATCGTGAAATGAAACCAAATGGACCCGATATGGTTTCATTTTACGCTCTCAAGAGTTAAATTATATTCAAACATCCGAATTACCCAATTGTCAAGAATCTACACATTTAGAAAATGTAGAAGAATTGCTATTTTGACCAACATTTTGACAGTTATTTCTTCTAAATTAGTCCGAAAGACTAAACTCAACATTAAATGGTGGTCCGTGAATAAAATGCTGAATAAATAGTGGGCCCTGGTATGAAAATGCTTGAAAACCACTACTCTAGCGCATTCTAGTGCATTTAGGAAGTGCCACTAGTGCATTTCGGATTTTGTCAGTTGCCAACACTGGCTGGGATTGGTATCTCAGCGTTTGGAATACTGTAAAACAGGGGTTTTCAACCTTTTTCATCTCAGGGACCACCATTTATTCAGGACTTGAGCCACGGACCACCATTTGAGGATATTTTAGCCCCACAGACCCCAAATGTAAAGACTTCTTTTGCTTAAGTCCACAATTCCAGGCTGGATTTGGGAAACAAAACAAGCAAAACATGCATTCCAAAATGGCTAATTCAGATGATGAATATTTTAACTCTTGAGAGTGTAAAAATGAGAGTGTAAAAATATGGACCCGCAAGGGTCCAATTGGTTTCATTTTTTACACTCTCAAGAGTTACATCTGGTTAACCTACTTAACTGGGGACCACCTGGAACACTCTCAAGGACCACCTGTTGAAAACCACTGCTGTAAAGCAACTCTTCCGCATCTAGGTCGCCACTCACAACAACTACACCTCTTAATGAGAGCATTCAGGTTGTGACAGCCTCCCTTTGACAGCTCATTCAAACAGAAAAGGCCAATAAGAGGTATTACACCATGATAAACTCATCATTGCAGCAGCTTGGTACACCACCCGTTTTGAAATCGCACATTCAGGTTTGTGTGTGCAGGAGTTCCTCTGAGTTGCCAGGTTTGCGACAGAAACAAGTGGACAGGACTATAAAGACCAGCACAAATCAACATAGCCGATCTACAACCTCACAGCGACATATAGTGAGGTTGGACATCTGTCATGCAAAAACACTTCGAGAATAAAACTAAATATTCTGAGTACATTATTAACATTTGAATAATAAAGGCAGACAGTATTTTCTGGTGGTTGTCTGTGGAAAACATATGAATTTGGGGGTTCCTTGACGTGAATAAATGTGGGAAAACACTGGTTTAAGCTTTAGAATGTACGCTTAAATAAACAACTACGTGTCTATCTGTGTCTATCTGCAGTGAGACAGCTGCAGCATCAAAGCAGAAGCAACATAAAGGGGGGAAAGGCAAAAAGAAATAGCTATATGATTTTTGGCTAAAAAGTTCCAATTTTTAGCTAAAAAGTTCCAATTTTTAAACTCATCTTTGTGACAATAAGGTTGGCTATTTCTTTTTTTTTTTTTTTTTTAGACATTGCAAGACGTCCATGAAGACATTTCTACAGGAAAGAAGGAAGTGGGTTCGATTGTGGTTACATTTTTAATGCAACTGCATGTATGAATAGATCACACAGACAATCAATAAAGATAAGAATTTGCATACTGTAATTTCCTGCTATGACTTTACTTCAGTGTTGCCAACTTGGCTCATTTGTCACTATATATAGCTCTTTTCCAGACCCCCCTAGTGCCAAAATTAGGGTAGTGAAAAACTAAAAACGCGTAAAATCTAGTGCTGTTTTTGCTGGTAAGTTGGAGCGAAAGTGGTTGACAGGGACCAGAGATAAAACCCTCGTTTTTCACCATTTTTCCTCCTATGATAGAGTCCTCCTTCCTTCCTAGAAAGGACCATTGGTAACCTAGCCTCGACATTTTTCATTTTCGTTCGCGTTGCGCGAAAACGGAAAGCCTGGACTAACTCGTTACACAAAGTGGCCTTGAGGGGGGAGTCAACCTTCCGGGGTGGGCGTCGCTCTAAATGATGTGACGTAGAACAGCAGTGGACGGGCGCGGGAGGGGCCGGGGATGACGACATGTTCGTGAGATCAAATCAGATCAGCTCAATCTGCCGTGTGGATCCCACGGCACCCCGCCCCCCAAGGCCAAAATAATAGCGGGTTAGGCCAGGCTATTGGTAACCAAATGGACCCGTATAGATCCGTAACTCTTGAGATTGTAAAACGCTCTCAAGATTTAAATTATATTCTATAATTTTCAAGAATCTACACATTTAGAAAATCCCATTTTGGCCAACATTTTGCCAGTTACTTCTCCTAAATTAGTCCAAGAGCCTAAAGTCAACATGGAGTTCCGTAAATAGATATGATATGAAGACATGAACCTGATATGAAAATTGCTGAAAACCACTGCTCTAGCGCATTCTAGTGCATTTTGTCACCGACTCAGGTGGAGGCCAAAATAAAGTCATTGGGGGGAGCTGTAGCGATGTTCCAAGAATAGCAGATCACTGTGATGAGTTGTAAGCTTGTAGATCAACCATTTCCTGCAATGTTGTATGGTGAGAGACTGGCTGAAAGCACCCAACCAGGCCTACATGGTTAACTTGCATCCGGTGCAAATGTACTGAGTCAGAGAAGAGGGGTTTTTCATAACTGGTGCTTTCAACCAGTGTTGCCAACTTGGCGCATTTGTCGCTATATTTAGCGCTTTTTCAGCCCCCCTAGCGCCAAAATTAGTGAAAAACTCCTGGCGGAAAATCTAGTGAAAATCTATTTTTTTGGCTGGTGAGTTGGGGCGAAATTGATTGACAGGCGCCAGCGATAAAACCCTCATTTTTCACCATTTCTCCTCCTATGACAGTGGTTTTCAACCAGTGGTCCCCAGGCTAAATGATGGATAGTTGCTTAACCAGATGTAACTCTTTGAGAGCGTAAAAATGAAACCAAATGGACCCTTACGGGTCCATTTGGTTTCATTTTTACGCTCTCAAGAGTTAAAATATTCATCATGTGAATTAGCCCAAGTCTACACAACTAGAGAATGTAGACGATTAATGGTCATTTAATGGTCATATTCCCTTCCAGGCAAATCTAGCGCATTCTAGTGCATTTTGGAAGTGCCACTAGTGCATTTTGGATTTGGGTAGTTGGCAACACTGCTTTCAACTTCTGTCTGCCCCACTTACAACATCACACCTACTGTATGCAGCACAGGTTGAGTGATTGGTTCTTTGTTCTCTACCTACCCAATAACCCTAAAGTCCAGGGGTTTTCAACCAGTGGTCCAGGGACCAGCAGTGGTCCCTGAGACGGTTGTCCAGGTGGTCCCCAGGCTAAAGGATGGACAGTTGGTTAACCAGATGTAACTCTTTGAGAGCAAAAACATGAACCAAATGGACCCTTGCGGGTCCATTTGGTTTCATGTTTTCGCTCTCAAGTCTACACAACTAGAGAATGTAGAGTATTAATGGTCATTTTGATCTGTATGTTTGGCTGTTTTGCTTCCCAAACCCAGCCTGGTATTGGGGACAAAAGCAAAAGAAATCTTTAGTTTTGGGGTCTGTGGGGCTAAAAATGTCCTCAAATGGTGGTCTGTGGCTCAAATGCTGAATAAATGGTGGGCCCTGGCGTTAAAAAAAGGTTGAAAAACACTGCTAGATGGGGATGACTGAGAGGATACAAATGACTGAAAGGATACAAATGTGAACCACATTTGGTTCCAGTACCCTCTTAGGAAAAAGAGGTCTAAAAGAAAAAAACAGTAACATTGTGAAATACATCTTGATGATGTCAGAATTGGGGGGACTTTTTTTTATCATGTCCACACAACATCTCTAAGGCATATTAATGACATTAAAATGTTGAAAATGGGTGGAGTTCCCCTTTAAAAACTTTTCAACAAAGAAGCACCCCGGCCGGGGGTTCGAAACCGAAACCTAACCAGTAGTACTCCTCTGAAACTGACAAGACAAAATGCACTACAACTTGACTGCATACATGATGTCATTATTATATAAAACCCCTTTGGCCCATTCCAAAATGTGATACACACAATGAACATTGGCTGGACTGTTACAAACGTGTAGGCCTACATTTTGTTGTTATTGTTTTAACAACTATAACAAACCCTACTTATTTTGATACCAATACTGACAGCATGCATGTTGTCAACATCAGAGCCTTATAGAGTTACAGAGTTACGACATCCCCGTTCACTTCCATGAAACGGTCTAATGGCGGCTTCTCTACAATGACAAGAGGGACAAGTCCTGGACCTGGATCAGTGGTCCTTGAGGAGTTATTTGCGTCGCCCCCTCGTTGAAAGCAATGCATTTCTAACTCCAGTTTGTCCCTATTCAGCCTGCACGAACAGCAGCAGCGCGCGCTCAGTCTCTGACTCCCTCAATGTCGCAAAACTCTGACGCCAGACCCCGGAAGAGCGACGTAAACATGTTAGCGTCATAGCATAACAGCAGTCTGGCGGCTGAAACCAACACTTCCTACAGGACGATCAGAATCACCAACTAACTGCATTTCTTACCTTTAACGACGTCCTTTAGATCTGTCCCTTCTTCTCCTTCAGATTGCGACGCCACACACCCCGCGGGAATCACCACCAAATGAATTATAATCCGCCTTCGAGGAGTAGTAGTAAACGTAAAAATGTGAGTTCTCCCTCTGAATCTGAATCTTATCTGTGGATCCCGCCTACCGCCGTGGGGGGTCAGTGCGCACAAACACAACCCAGGGCCATCTGGTAGAGGATGTGCGACATTGCGGGGTCAGAAACTGTGCGCTCGAGCTGCTGTTCTTACAGGACACAAATAAGAGCTATTTGAGGGCAGGAGGAGTGTAACTTCACTATATACATTTTTTGCAATGTTGTAATATTTACTACAAACACTATTAAAGGTAGGGGAAGTGATTTCACTTTTGTCAGATATCACCCCAAAAATATTTTTTTTCTGTTAAAATGCTCTATTATAAGGTGTGGAAACCATATATGGAGTTTCCCCCTCCCCCACGTTAGCAGAGGAGCTAATAAAAGTTCCCCAGGTCACCACAATTCTCCTCCAATCAGGAGAGAGCAGCAGGTTCACATAGTGTAGCTACTTTTGGGGGCCCCTAGTGCACCAGGCTGGTACTACACCATGAATTTCAAATCACTTCCCCTACCTTTAATAATAAACTGATGTTGCCCGAGTCCAATGCGTACTTCTGGTCCAGGACATGTCCCTATTTGTTGGCCCAATTCTCAATAGAAGTCTAGTCTATGTAGAAGAGCCTCCACTGTCTGACGGAGTTGTCGTAAGTCTTTCTATAGAGCTGCGCAGTGACGTCACCGCCCCTGTTCCGGAAGTCTTTTCCCAATCCATTTTTCTCATAGACTTTTCGAAAATAATTTATATCAAGACGATTATGCCGCGGACAAAGCCATCTTGAGTCGTGACGAATCATGATGACACACACAAACTTTTGGGACAATAAAATAATTTCTAAGATGAAAAACGAAACAAAAAGTCTTGTATCATGCCGTTTTCTACTTCTTCCCAATTATATATTATATGACGATATTGTGTTTGTTGTCATGGTTTGTCACGACCTGAGTTGGCTTTGGCCGCGGCGTAATCGTCTTGATATAAATTATTTTCGAAAAGTCTATGAGAAAAATGAATGGGGAAAAGACTTCCGGAACAGGGGCGGTGACGTCACTGCGCAGCTCTATACTCTAAGTGTCGCCTAGGGGCTTGACACAGCCAGGTGTTGCCAGGCCAGGGGTTCGTGAAAGAAACAAGCAACCAGGTTTGATTCTGATTGATATTTATGTAAGTTATGTATTAACAGTTTGCATTCAGTAGTTTACAAAAACACTATTTACAATGGGGTTTCCAACATTTTCGCATCAGAATATTCAAAGAACAACTTTGTTTGTTTTTGTTTGTTTTTTTGTTTGTTTTTTTCAACCAAGTTTCTAGCTTATTAAAATATTCCCATGTGCTGCTTTCTTTGGTTTTAGGGATTTTAGCTGTTTTTGACAGGGATGGGGGCCACAAAATATCACTGGAGTAGGCTGGTGTAGCTCTGGAATGTCAGAGGGCCCCTGAGGTTGAGTGTCCAATAAAATAACCCCAAAATAAAATTAACCCTAATTAACCATTTGTACACTCTCAGAAAAATATGTGCTAAAAGAAAAATCATTAACATGGTGACACACAACTTGATGGTTTCATCAAGTTGTGTGTCACCATAACGATTTATTTCAGACCTCCATTTCTAGGAAACAGAATGGGGGGAACGTTTTAATCATGTCCACAGAACATCTGATTCTCTAAGGTGTATTAATGACATAGGCATATACACACATAGTGTACATTATAGCGTACAATAGTGTACAAGCATCTGTCCTCACAGCGTAATAGGCATTTAGGTAAGCCCCTCCTCAAACTGCTATGGTCCAATCACAGCTAAGCATAACATGCGATAGACAAACCTCTCCACCAATAGCTTTCATATATGATAAAACATTGTTTTAAAAATAAATGTCCCACACACACATTTTTCCACTGCATAGGGCATGCCTTGTTGATGGATATGGAAGAGATTTTGGATCCAAAAATGAACCAGTAGGCTATTTACTGTGTAAAGTCCATGGTATTTACATTGGAATGAATGTGCCTGGCTGGAAAGTGTCCTAGGGTGGACAAGGGGCGGCGTTTGGTTTCAGCTGTGTTCTGGGGGAGAGGCAGTAGTGACCAAAACCAGTTTTGTTTTCAGAGGTCTGAGGCTTTGTTTGTCTTTGACTTGATTTGCATGCAGTCAAAACTGGAATGACATTGAAAGCGTGCTCCAGCTAAGGGTGACCAGTTGTCCCCCTTTGCATGGGACAGTCGCTCATTTAATAGTCCCACATATTGATACCCTGTTGTCCAGGCGGGATTGACCATTGGGCATACAGGGAGGTCTCCCGGTGGGCCACGACCCGTAGGGGGCCGGTGGTATCACGGTATGATTAAAAGCACTGCTTTTCAACCTTTTTGATCCCAGGGCCCACTATTCATTCAGAATTTTGAGCCCCAGACCACCATTTGATGACATTTTAACCCCAACAGACCCCAAAACTAGAGATTTATTTTGCTTTTTGGTCCACAATTCCAGGCTGGATTTGGGAAACAAACTGGTCAAACATACAGATAATAATGAGCGTTAATCTTCTACATTTTCTAATTAGACTTGGGCCAATTTAGATGAATATTTTAACTCTTGAGAGTGTTAACATGAAACCAAATGGACCCGCAAGGGTCCATTTGGTTTCATGTTTACGCTCTCAAAGAGTTACATCTGGTTAACCAACTATACCAGGTAGAATAGGTCCATCACGCGCTAGTTGTGGTGGGCCGGTCTAGGCCAAATCACGCTAAAAATGTCCGGGACAATTTTTTCGCCCACTCCACCACTGTGTCCAATCCACAACAGAGGTGTCACCATAGTACCGCCGGGGGAATTTATGTCTCTAATCTCTATTGCATTCACATTTTCAGAAACATTCAAATACATACAGGCCTCTATTAAAGCCACTGAAATGGTTGTCTGTTTCAAGTTAACAGACCTAACTATACAATAAGTGTCCAATTATTTATATACCTTTTTCAACAAGATTTCAAGATTTTAGCACTTTTCAACCTACCTGGCCCTCACTAATGTTCATGCTCCAATGGCAAATTTTCTTTCTACTTCCTAACCCATTAAATGATAACACATCACATGATCTCTGTATCAGTTTCCTGTCTATAGTGCACTGTATTAAAACTAAAGCAAAACATGAAGTTGAGAAAATCAATGAATTAATAGAAACACACAGTGAACACGGAGTATTTCTACAATTATGTTGTCTGGAGTCAAGACACCATTCTAGTTCAGTTCATAAATGCATTACATACTAGAAACACTGGCAAATATACTGTAACTTTATTTATTTGGCTTTATAGTTATGATAAAACAAAAGGCTCCCATATAGGTTATCTGCACTTATACTGTGCATGTTGTCGTCTTGGTGTTGTTGTTTTATCACACAAATAACCCATCTTCAGAATCCCACATTGTGACTGACTGGCATCAGTGGTCAAATGCCCTAAAAGCAGTCCCATAAACAGTTGTCTTTCTGTTGAGGCTCTCTCGTTGACTCTTTTCCCTGCATTTTAGACACAGAGGACCAACATTTGATCTTGAGTTTAGTCTCTTGGACCCAAAACCAAGGATTTTCAATTCCACAATTTAGTAGAGATAAACTGGCAAAACGTTGGTTCTTCTACATTTTCTAATTGGGTACATTATTGAAAATTAAGTAATTCATAAGTTTAAATATGATTTAACTCTTGAGACACACTCTCAAGAGTCCATGTCCATTTGGTTACCAAACTGTCCATCATCTAGCTGAGGACCACCTGGAATCCTCTCAGGGCCCACTGGTGGTCCCCAGAGCACTAGTTGAAACCGCCTGCCCTAGATGTATGCAGGTTTATGAACTGTAAGCTCACTTGCAGTTGTAACCGTTTTGCCGTGTCTCTGACACAGGGTGGCGCCATCGTGCCTCTAATAATGGATTCTGTTCTCCACATAAGCCAGTCAGAACATGTTACACAAACAGAACAAATAAAACCCCAGGCACAAACAGGGTCGGATTGACCATTGGGCATACAGGGAGGTCTCCCGGTGGGCCACGACCCGTAGGGGCCCGGTGGTATCACGGTATGATTAAAAGCACTGGTTTTCAACCTTTTTGATCCCAGGGCCCACTATTCATTCAGAATTTTGAGCCACGGAGGACCACCATTTGATGACATTTTAGCTTCACAGACTGCAAAACTAAAGATTTATTTTACTTTTTCCTCCACGATTCCAGGCTGGATTTGGGAAACAAAACAGTCAAATATACTGATCAAAAGCATTAATCTTCTACATTTTCTAATTAGACTTTGGGCCAATTTAGATGAATATTTTAACTCTTGAGAGTGTTGACATGAAACCAATTGGACCCGCAAGGGTCCATTTGGTTTAATGTTTACGCTCTCAAAGAGTTACATCTGGTTAACCAACTATACCAGGAAGAATAGGTCCATCACACGCTAGTTGTGGTGGGCTGGTCTAGGCCAAATCACGCAAAAAATGTCCGGGCCATTTTTTTTTTCGCCCAGTCCATCACTGGGCACAAACCACATCAAACTGGCATATAGTTCTATATTTATTTCATCAGGAGTTTAGTGCACATTTAGACGACACATTAGAATTAAAACAAAACAAACAAAACAAAAAATCATGATGGAATATTGCAATGGAAACATCATTGGTCCTGTGTAGTGCACTGACGATGGCTGTGTGAATGTGAATGTGAATATTGTTGTACAGTTGTAGTGGATAGCACAGTGGAACAAATTATTCATTTATAACTGTAAAATAAATGTACATACAGTACATGAATCCATGTATTTGTATAACATTATAAAAATGGCATTCACTGTATAACTGAGTGTACAAATGCAACTCGGAGTTAATTGCAGTGTAAGTGATAGAAAAAAATAATACAGATATTTAACACTTATTTGAACACAGAATATTACTTACTTGCGGAATCTTCAAATGAACTGTGTTTTACTGTGTACACAGCCTATACAGTATGTTAGGCAACCGGATAAGGCAGTGAGTTTTACAGAGTTGAAACTGGTCCCTTTTAAAAAAAATCATAAATGTCAAGTAAACCATGTTTGTTGTTATGTGGATTGTTTTTGTGAATTGTAATCCAAGTATAATTACATTTTCCCTGTCAGAACAGCCATGCACAGTGTCTGGTTCCATCAAAACTGATTGGTCGTGTTTCAATAACTGTAATAATAATAATAATACTGGGAGGAAATTAGATCATTCCCGGAATACAGACAGACAGACAGACAGCAACGGATCATTCAAGCACAAAACACAGAGTACACAAAGTACTGTACCGTTCACTGAGCAGCACTGGCGATTTTAGGTTCCATGGGGGCACTTGCGCCCTCTGGTGGCCAAAAAAAGGAAAAATAAAAAAAACATACCATTTAATGTATGTTTGCCACATTTGACGTTGAGT
Source organism: Benthosema pterotum (assembly GCA_039105355.1). NCBI lineage: Eukaryota > Metazoa > Chordata > Actinopteri > Myctophiformes > Myctophidae > Benthosema > Benthosema pterotum. Next base: position 47,654,443 of record CM076974.1, read on the forward strand.
TTAGTCTCTTGGACCCCAAACTGCGGATTTTCAAGTCTTTGCCCACAATTTAAACTGGCAAAATGTTGATCAAAATAACAATTCTTCTACATTTTATAATTGTGCAGATTCTTGAATATTCCGTAATTCAGATTAAAGTTTAAATATAATTTAACTCTTGGGAGCCAAATGGATCCATGGGGACCCATTTGGTTTCAGTTTACGCTCTCAGGAGTAGAGAGCCTAAAATCGCCTATGCTGAGGAGACCCCCCTTTTGGTAAACGATTGTTTTGCAATAGATCTCAAAGACATGGTTAAAGGAGAATTCCACCCATTTTCAATATTTTATCATGTCATTAGTATACCTTATAGATGTTGTGTGTGGACATGATAAAAAGTTCCCCTGATTCTGTGATTCCTAGACATGGAGGTCTGAAGAGAAACACAACTTGATGATGGAACCAAATGGACCCTAGTGGGTCCATTTGGTTCCATTTGTACACTCTCAGGAAAATGTTGAAAATGGGTGGAATGGAATGGAACACATGTGAGGATTTTTTTTTTGCTGCGCGCCAAGTTGACTGCAATCGAGATTGTTCTTCTACTGTATCTCTTGTATGAAAAGTAGTTTAAACACATGTCATAAACAGTCAAACCGGAGGCTTTTCAGTTAAATAAATTAGCATTTTTAAATTATAAACTAGAACATTAAAAGGATCTTTCCAAATAAAAATACTCTTGTTTTTTCAAATAGTAGGATATTTAGAGTTAAAACATTGTTTGACTTGTTGCTAGTTACTGTGATAATAAAACCAACCGTCTGAGTAAGTAAGTGCTTTTACTTAGCAGTATAATATTCATATTATTATATTTATCTTAGAGCTATATCTGCAAAGAGATATGCTCAGCCTTTCCCTTTAAACTTAAAGAGGGGGTGCCGTGATTTTTGTATTTTCCAATTTTGTACATGTTTAAGAGTTGACAGTATGTAAATAGACCCCTTGGTGTGTTTTTCTATGTGCAATGATGTCTTCCCTTTGTATTTAGGATTTCTTCCCGGGGGCTGAACCTTTCCAGTCAAACATGCCAATAAAAAAAAAACTTCAATATAGTGACATCACATGCTCAGCCCCTCCCCTAACTCCTCCCCCTTTATCATGCAACTAAAGCTGTGGGTGTGGCTTCAGTTCAGGTGGATCTCCACCCACCAGGCAAACCAGGCATACTTAATGAACTGGTAGGGTGGAATCATAAAAATGACAGTTTAACAAACACTGTACACTTTTTGGGGGAAAAAAAAATCTTACTTTGCATATAACATTAATACCTGATTATCATATTTTAGGGTAGAAAAAATTCATGGCACTCCATCTTTAAACTTAACCCAGGGTTGTCTTGTCGTCAAGATCCAATCTTTGAGCTAACAAGGAGGACAACAACAACAAAAAAAACGCGAGGTGTTCTTCTGGAAGCACGCTCTCTCTCTCTCCTACTTCCTACTTCTTGGCCTTCCCCTGGGCGGCCACGGCCTCCATAGCCTTGCGGACGGTCTCCTCGTCTCCCAGGAACTGCATGGGCTTGACGGGCTTCAGGTTCTTGTCCAGCTCATAGAGGATGGGGATCCCTGTGGGCAGGTTCAGCTCCATGATGGCCTCCTCCGACATGCCTGCAAGGTTGAACAGACAGACGGTACAACGGCAGTGGTCATTCTTAGGGCTGGGACCAGGGGTGTAGTGGAGGGGGGACGCGGGGGGACGGCATCCCCCCACTTCTCTGAAATATTTTTGGGGCAAAAGGAAAAAAAAACATTAGCATGGTGAAATACATCTTAATGACATCATCAAGATGTGTTTCACCATGTTAATGAGTTTCCTTTTTTCTGAGAGTGTACAAATGGAACCAAATGGACCCGCTAGGGTCCATTTGGTTCACATTTGTACACTCTCCCGCTAGGGTCCATTTGGTTCACATTTGTACACTCTCAGAAAAAAATAAATAAAATGTGTGGAATTCCCCTTTCAGAGGCGTCCCCCCACTTCTAAAGGTACCACTACAACACTGGCTGGGACGATTCACTTACCTCACGATACGATACAATACTAATATTTAGGATTCTGAATCGATTTATATTGCGATTCTTAGTTATGCTGCGATTCGATTTGATATCACATTTTTCCCCACAAATGACTGTGCAGAACAAGGACGATTCCAGTTTATCTCTACTGGCACTTGCCCACTTGCCCGCTTGCCCGGAGCAAGTAAAAAAAAATGGTTGGGCAAGTGAAGACTGCTACCTGGTTGCCCGATCGGGCAAGTGTGCAACTTAGTGCACTATAACACAAGATAAATTTGTCTTGAAGGCAGTCATTGCACTCTGCCTCTGTGTCTTTCGCTGCTTTCTAGCTGTCCACAATTCCAGGCTGGATTTGGGAAACAAAACAGGCAAATTAACATACACATCAAAATGACCTAATCTTCTACATTCTCTAGTTGTGTAGACCTGGGCTGCAAAATTTACAATATATTTTTGGGGGGCAAGTGACCATGAGCTATATTTATATATAATATACTGTATATGTAGTGTTGATGTAGCAAGCTACTTTTGTCGTGTAGCTTGTAGTGTAGCTTACTACATTTTCCCAGTAACTTGCCCGTCACTGCCCATTGCACACCTAGATACGGTATGCGCCTGTCTTACCAATGCTTTCAGCACGTCACACAACGTTTGAGTACATGCAGAGCACACACACAGAAAGGTAAGAACCGTTATCACACGTGTGTGTGTGTGTGTGTGTGTGTGTGTGTGTGTGTGTGTGTGTGTGTGTGTGTGTGTGCGTGTGTGCCTGTGTATGTGTGTGCGTTTGCCGCTCCTACTATCACGCATGGTGAACTGTTAGTTCAGTGCAGTCCAGCTAGAATCCTCTCAATAAACGTCACTTGAAAGTTATGTTTGGCAAACTTAAATAGTTGTGACAACAGCAAATGTTTTTTCTCGAACATGAGGGATCATCATCTGTCTCCTCTCTGCCATCCTTCAAACCAGGCAGGTTTCTGCCTCTGTCTGATTTTATGGGAATTATTCACCAGGACTAATTCTATTCTTCAAATAAACGTTTTAGCACATCTATATGGGGAAAAATGAAAAGGCAGTTTATTCAGTAGAACCAGAAAACCCCCAATATAAAAGGAAAAGTGGCGTTCCTAGTGCAATTTGGAGCCCCAGGCAAGATTTTCCCTGGATTTTCCCTGGAGCTCCCTGGAGTTCCAGAAGTGTTTTCCCCATTCATTTTTCTCATAGACTTTTCGAAAATAATTTATATAAAGACGATTACGCCGCGGACAAAGCCAACTCGGGTCGTGACAAATCATGATGACACACACAATCTTTTGAGACGATCAAATAATTTCTAAGATAAAAAACGAAACAAAAAGTGTTGTATCCTGCCGTTTTCTACTTCTTGCTAATTAGATATTATATGATGATATTGTGTGTGTCATCATGATTTGTCACGACCCGAGTTGGCTTTGTCCGCGGCGAAATCGTCTTTACATTTAATTATTTTCGAAAAGTCTATGAGAAAAATGAATGAGCAAAACACTAGTGGAACCGGGGCGGTGACGTCGCTGCGCAGGTCTATTAGCCTGGGATCCTTTTAAAGCATGTCTGGTGGCGTCCCGGTGATCCCTCCCCTCCCCTCATGACACCCCAGGCAACTGCCTAGTCTGCCTAATGGCAAGAACGCCCCTGAACACACAAAGACAGAGAGTGTCCCCAGTACTGAGTACTACCTTCCAGGTGCTTAACGATGCCCCTCAGGCTGTTTCCGTGGGCGGCGATCAGCACCCTCTTGCCCTGTTTGATCTGCGGGGCGATCACCTCGTTCCAGTAGGGCAGCGCCCGGGCGATGGTGTCCTTCAGGCTCTCGCAGGACGGCAGCTGGTCGGCGGTCAGGTCGGCGTAGCGCCGGTCCTGTGAGGACGGACGGCACAGGAACAGCCTTATCAATCACTGTGTCTACTGCGGGGCTTGACACTAACACTTGCCCGCTTGCCCGGGGCAAGTAAAAAAAATGGTGGGGCAAGTGAAGACTGCTACCTGGTTGTGCAACATAGTGCACTATAACACAACACAAGATAAATTTGTCTTGAAGGCAGTCATTGCACTCTGCCTCTGTGTCTTTCACTGCTAGCTATCCACAATTCCAGGCTGGATTTGGGAAACAAAACAGGCAAATTAACACATCAAAATGACCATTAATCTTCTACAGTGTAGACCTGGGCTAATTAAGATGATGAATTTTAACTCTTGAGAACGTAAAAATGAAACCAAATGGACCCGCAAGGGTCCATTTGGTTTCATTTTTACGTTCTCAAGAGTTACATCTGGTTAACCAACTTAACTGGGGACCACCTGGAACATGGGGGGCAAGTGACCATGACCTGAGGGCAAGTAGAACCTGACTTGCACTTGCCCGATGGGCAAGTGCCTCGGAGACCTTAGTGTCAACCCCTGTACTGGTACGGGTAGAGGAGATAACGCAGAAACAAAAGACATTTACAGCTTTCTCCTATCTACTACACTCCTTCACCACGTGCACCGAGAGCTCAAACGAGACACACACACGCGCACGCACACACACACGACATGCGGGAACAGCGTTTGGACGGACGCTCTAGCATGCGTTGCTCCCGTGGTTATGGTTAGGACTACACAACCAAAGACGGCTCAAGCCCTGTTCTTTTTTTTTACATTTACACAACAAATTTCGACTACAATACTACAATACCCAGAAAAGACCAATAAGGCCAAAAACATTGTGATTAATGATAAAGTCTAACTTTCAAATATTCAACGTAACAAACGTACAAACATTCAATTCCCATTGACGATAGGAAATTTTAAATTACATCATATACTGTAAGTCAGGGGTGCGCAAAAGGCAGATTGTGATCCACCAGTAGATCACACAGGCTGTGCAGGTAGATCACATGACAATCCTCTAAAATGTATAACTGTCGACTAATCCCAAATACATTGTTTTCGAACTTTAGTAGTACCATATACAAGAAAACTTTTCCAATTCCCTCCCCTCCATTTTCTTAAACATTGTATAGCAGTAAGTAACACCATCACTGCTATTTCAAAGCTCCTACTTTCTAGGGGCCTTGGAATGGATTTTTAAACTATTTGCAGCAATGGAATAATCAATTTTTTGATGTGTAGATCTTGTTGAGCCGGTCGTTTTGAAAGTAGCTCTTACTTACATCATGATGAACTATACATTTATTTTTGTAATCAATAATACATGTAATTTAAGCCAGGATCCCTAAGGGACTATACTTGGTCCCCTTTTCTTATCTCAACAACTATATTCACTGACAACAGCCCGTTTATAAGCCCACATTGCGTTGTGTTGCAGACTGGAGTCAGGCTATTTGCCCATCCAGTGTAGCTACTATAACATTAAAGGAACAGTTTATTATCATGGGGTTAAGGCTGAAAAAGTGTCAGTGTTGGGCCCTTTAATATCTGCATATCTATAGATTATTTGAATTCCTTGCCTTCTTCGTTAAATTTCAGAACACAACAAAGCTAATGAGCTGTAATGTATTTTACTACTGCATATCTTAACTCTTCATTGACTGTCTGTGCAGAAGGAGCTTTGACCCACATGGTCTCAGATTAACCCTGAACTTTGGACTGGAAACCAACATACATTGTGTATGTCAGTGTGGTATTAACCCAACTTGGAACAAATACATATAATAAGGACACAGTATATGCCAATAATAATCCTCTGTGTTTTCATCAGCAGGATTAAAAATCCCCTGGATGTTTCTGACTGAAAGTTAATTTAGGGGTGTTATGACAGTGTGTTATGGTTGTGATTGCATAAGCAGCGTCCAGGCATGCGTGCAGCTCATGTTCATCATCAGTCTTTCTATTGTGTTTGTGTAAGAACGCAGGCCAATGACAACACTCCTGGAAGAATGTCCAATGGGAGCGCTCAGTGCCAGCGACACCTCCTATTAGTGAAATCAGAGGGGGATTTGTTCATTGCTCATCTAACTGCTGGATTTTGCAGGCTGTGCATGTATTCAAGGATGCATACATGCATGCACACACACAGCCTGCACTTGCCTTCCCAGAGTTAGTGTCAAAGTGTCCTTGAGCAAGGCGTTGTTGAACCCCACATTGTTCCCGAACTGCAGGAATTGGTGACTTCTCAGCATAGTTTCCCCCACCAGCAATGTATAAATGTGGATGTGTGCTTTGGATGAATGCGCTATATCAGGGGTTTTCAACCTTTTTGACACCAGGGACCACCATTTATTCGTCATTTGAGCCACGGACCACCATTCGATTACATTTTCAACCCAAAGACCTACAACTAAAGCATTCTTTTGGTTTTGTCCACAATTCCAGGCTGGATATTGCAAACAAAACAGTGTAGACTTCTTAATTAAGTGGTGCTAATTCAGATGATGAATATTTTAACTCTTGAGAGTGTAAAAATGAAACCAAATGGACCCGCAAGGGTCCATTTGGTTTCATTTTTACATTCTCAAGGGTTACATCTGGTTAGCTAACTTTCCATCATTTAGCCTGGGGACCACCTGGAACCCTCTCAGGGACCACTGGTGGTCCCCGGACCACCTGTTGAAAACCTCTGCGCTATATGAATGCACTATTTAGCAGGTCGCTCTCTCTGGATATCAGAGAGTCACAGAAATGTTCACATTCGTACACATGTGTGAGCAGGTAAAGTGGAGCAATACAAGGTTTTGAATACAATATTTATAACCCACCCCACACCGAACATAACAACAGTGTCGTTCTATGCCAGGGTCGGCAACCCAAGATGTTGAAAGAGCCGTTTTCAACCAAAAATTAAATTCAAAATCTGTCTGGAGCCGCAAAAAATGTAAGCCTAATAAGCCATTAACGGGGAATTCCACCCATTTTCAATGTTTTTTTTTTTTTCTGAGAGTGGACAAATGTGAACCAAATGGACCCTGGCGGGTCCATTTGGTTCCATTTGTACACTCTCAGAAAAAAAGGTCCTAAAAGAAAAACCATTAACATGGTGAAACACAACTTGATGATGTCATCAAGCTGTGTTTCACCATGTTAATGTTTTTTTTTTTCTTTTTCAGGCCTCCTTTTCTAGGAAACACATCATTTTTATCATGTCCACACAACATCTCATATATTAATGATATAGTAAACTGTGGGTGGTTCAGATTAAAGCTTGATCTCTGATACGTGCTGGGCTTTGTGTCATGGCCTAACAAGCGCTACGTTAACTGGTGATGTAACTGTCAGACAGCACATGGCGTGTTGGGTGCTGTCAGTGACTGAAATGTTTATATTATGTTGGCGGATCACCCCAGTGTGTATGTAATAATGCTACAGCCAGGGAGCCACTAGGGCTGTGTTCTAGAGCCGCATGCGGCTCCTGAGCCGCAGGTTGCTGACCCTCGTTCTATGCTATATGCCACGGCTCTGGCCATAGCTTTCGGTCAAAACCCTTATTTTGAAGCGCCAAGTACTCCGAAACTTAATGTATGATGACGTCATGGTGTTTCTGGTGTCAATATGCCCTCTAACCCTCTGCGCAATAATCTCCGGGCCATGAGTCCTGGAAGTGACGTTCAGTCCCCATTCTTTTTACCCATGTAAGCGACATTCAGGGGGCAAACCTGAGATACTGCCATTTGAATGCATGGGATAGAATGGGTGCGGGTGCAGGAGTGGGTTAAAACCATGCAGGAACTGGGACATCTCTTGCTAATCAGGGGCGGATCTAGGCATGGGCATGGGGGAGGCAATGCCCCCCAAAATGCCCTGACTGCCCCACCAAACATGATGGCATTCAAAACAACCCAAGATATTTCATTGAAGTGCTTACAATTGCAATGATTTGAAACACTACTACTGCTACTAACTAACCACAGTTGTGTCACCACTAAACCAACAGCATTTCATCATTGAAAACAGAAAACTCTCTGAGTCAGACCTTTAGCTTTATGCATACTGCATGTGTTTTGCAACTTCAACAAAGCTAATACAGCTCTATATTCCGATAGTAATCAGGAGTGTTCAATGAAACCCATACCTGTAGTTCTTTAAAAAAAAGTGCCTCGTGTATTTTATTTTAGGCCTACCTAAGGGTAGGCCTAAAGAACAGCGCAGTCCCACCCCCTGATGATGATGTTGACGTTATAGAAACAGATTCCCCATTCATTTTTCTCATAGACCTTTTCATGACAACACACACAATCCTTTGGGACAATCAAATCATTTCTAAAATGAAAAACGAAAGAAAAGTATTGTGTGTGTTGTCATGATTTGTCACGACCCCAAGTTGGCTTTGTGCGCGGCGCAATCGTGTTTTTATTAACCGTTTTCTAAAAGTCTATGAGGAAAATAAATGAGGATTTCGTTTCTGGAACACAGGCGACGTCATGAAAGGGGTGGAACTGCTAAGCTCTATAATTCTACTTCAAATATCACTTTCTTTCTTTTTTTATAATCCTCCTAACTGTAGAGTGTAATGACCATATAAGGAGCTCTTCCCTGAACCTTCGGGGTTTTGTTTTGTTTTGCGGGTGCAATCATGATCGAGTGCACTGTGGACCTCGATCGGTGCACGTGCTGTTTGGCCTGGTGAGCGTGTGCATGTGCGCATCTTGTTCCCAGGACGGTCCAAACGCTTGTTTAACACTTTCACCGCTTTAGGCACAAAAAAAAAAAAAAAAAGTCCCAAAAAATATTTTGGCGCCCCCTAGTGGCCCAAAAAACTCGGGAAACTCGTGTTAAGCAGAGAGAGAGAGAGGGAGAGAGAAAAAGAGAGAAAGCCTCACCTTGCCGATGATGGAGTAGAAGTCGTGGTCGGGGTCCATGGGGGGCGGCGGCGTGTCGAAGGAGCGCCTCCAGATCTTCACCTGGGCCTCGCCGTGCCTGGCGGCCGTCTCCGCCTTGTTGAGGCCCGTCAGGCCGCCGTAGTGGCGCTCGTTCAGCCTCCAGGTGCGGTGCACCGGCACCCACATCTGGTCGATGGCGTCCAGCGCCAGCCACAGGGTGCGGATGGCGCGCTTCAGCACCGACGTGTGGCAGACGTCAAACTGGTAGCCGGCATCTGTGGGGAGGGGGTTGTAGAGAGAGAGAGAGAGGAATGGTCACAGCATTTAAAGTCCAGGGAGCCCTAATAATGTATTTTTTTAATCCCATGATTTTGTAACCCATTTTTCACCCAGTGCCAATTCCTAATGTGATCCTGGGCTCCACCAAACTGGGGAGGCAGCGGACTGTTTATGTTTTTGTGACGGTACCTACCCTAGCCCTAGAAGGCCCAGTGTTGCTTTTTAGCAACATTAACCCTTTAATTATTGAAAAAAAAAAAAAAAAAAAAAAAAAAAAACATTTTTTTGTGTTATTTTTTCACATAAATATCATGGTTGAGGTTGATTGTTTAGAATTTAATTGAAATTGGTCATTATATTTGCATAACAATACCCCCCAGAGGCTGCAATTAGCCTCTTCAATTAATCTTTGGACTTGCAATTTTTGATGATTTTTAACCTTTGACCTTTAGCCTTTAACCCTAATAAAAGTATGTAAAATGACTGCAATAAATATATTTTTGTGATTATTAGAATGTCTATTACATGTACATTCACTATATTAAAAGACCCCCCCCCCACAAGATTTTATTATAATTAATTAATTAATTAATTAATTAATTAATTAATTAATTAATTAATTAATTAATTAATTAATTAATTAATTAATTAATTAATTAATTAATTAATTAATTAATTAATTAATTAATTAATTAATTAGCATAAATCAAATATTTTTACAAATTTTACAAATTTTTCAATAGAAGGAGGGCTAGGGAACATGCAAACTCCACACAGAAAGGCCCTTTCGCCAACCCCGCCTCGGGTATGAGCACTGACACGGAGGAGGAAACATCGAGCACCCACAGCCATCGAGCACCCACAGCGGCATCTCTAGCGGAAATCGAACCCAGGACCTTCTAGCTATGAGGCAACACAGCCCTAATCGCTGTGCCATGCCCCCAATGTAATTTCACCTCAAACTAATTTCAAAATATCCAAACTCAGATAATTTGTATCTTCAATATATCCTGCATGGCAGTAAGTCCACCATTGACATTCCATATATTTTCTAAATTGTGTGTGTGTGTGTGTGTGTGTGTGTGTGTGTGTGTGTGTGTGTGTGTGTGTGTGTGTGTGTGTGTGTGTGTGTGTGTGTGTGTGTGTGTGTGTGTGTGTGTGTGTGTGTGTGTGTGTGTACGTGCAGTGCAGTGCCACAGCCCATGAACGCAACACGTCCGGCAGCACGTTCACATCAGACCGCAGTGACGCGCTGGAATGCACGCTTCTGATTGGTCAACGCAATGGCGAAATAAATAAATAAAAAACGTCTCTGTTGAATAACGTGTTGAGTAACCAGGAATCAATGAAACTTCTCTGCACGCAGTGTGACATTCTCTTATTCTTTATATTATAACAATGTCATAGTAATTACGCATGATTATGAATGATCTGCATTTTTGGAACATGTCATTGTAAAGTAACGGTAGCTCACTATTTTAACACCGTTTTCTTCTGTTATTATAATAATGTCATGTCACAGGGCCGGATTTCGCCATCCCTACTAAGGTGGGCTGGAAGAATGGCAGGCAGGGTGGACAAGTTTTTCATTTGAAGCAGTGGTTTTGAATCTTTTTGATACCAGGGCCCACTATGTATTCGGCATTTGAGCCACGGATCACCATTTGAGGACAACTTTAGCCCCACAGACCCCAAAACTAAAGATTTATTTTGATTTTGTCTACAATTCCAGGCTGTATTTGGGAAACAAAACACACTAGCCTATATTCTTTAGTTGTGTGTAGATTTGGAATTCAGATTATGAATATTTTAACTCTTGAGAGTGTAAAATGAAACCAAATGGACCCGCAAGGGTCCATTTGGTTTCATTTTTACGCTCTCAAAGAGTTACATCTGGTTAACCAATTTTCCACCGTTTAGCCTGCAGGGACCACCTGGACCTCTCTCAACCACTGGTGGTCCCCGGACCACTGATATTACCTTTCATTGGGTGGGCAGGATACACATTTGGGTAGGCTCTGCCCACCCCTGCCCCCCTCTAGATCCGGCCCAAGTCAGAGTAATGCGCCTTGGAGCGCGTCTCTCTCTATAATGGAACATATTATGTAATAATAATATAATGTAATATAGAACCTTTGAGCGCCTGTCCTCCTCTCCTGGCCTCCCTCTCTCCGGTCTCACTCAGGTCGGCATCGAACCATCCACAGAACCTGTTCTCCTGGTTCCAGTTGCTCTCCCCGTGGCGGATCAGAACCAGCTTGTACACAGACATTATGCTAATAGTATTATCCCCTGACTAGCACAAAGAGGACAGTGAAATGACAACTGTTGCTATGAGGTTGTCCTGTGTGTGTTCTGTGTGCTGTGTGCTCTCTGATCTCCGCCAACCTGATGCACGCAGCGTGACGCACGGCACGGACAATGTCAAATGACTACAGTAGTGCTGTGTCTACTTCTTCTGTATGGTGGCATGCAGCCAGGAACGACGTTATGTGAGGCCATGCATTACCGCCATCTAGTGGACTCACGGGAACAGGACTCTTAAAAAGGCACCCTTTTTTGTTCATAGTAAGAAGAGCTAATGCCATACAAACTTTCCAGGGGTGTAGTGGAGGGTCTCATATCTAAAATGTTTTGGGGGCAAAAGTAGGCCTATGGTTTTTGTCTTGTCATTAGCATGGTGAAATACATCTTGATGACATCATCAAGATGTGTATCACCATGTTAATGAGTTTCCTTTTTTTCTGAGCGTGTACAAATGGAACCAAATGGACCCTAGCCCAGGAAAAAAAAATGAAAATGGGTGGAATTCCCCTTTAAGAGGCATCCCCACTTCTAAAAGTACCATCAGGTAAACAATGCCACTTTAATGTTATGGCAGTAGTTAGTTACTAGTTAGTTAGCCCAACCATAAAAAGAAAGAAAGAATGTGGCATTTTGATCAGAATATAATGCCAGATGTTAAGAGTGACCTCACTACAAGTTACCTTAAGCTACATATCTTTTTGTCATGTACAGCAATTGCACTGTAGGCCTACTAATTTTGAAAGTTTTCCATACCATAGTGAGTATGGTGTTTTTCATTTCATTTCATGAGAGTGTGAAATACAGAGGTTGCACTATAGACTGTACTAAAGCCTGAACATGGCATTTTTGTGATCTTTTTCATTCTCCAGTAACTGGCTAATGCAAAAAAATGGTGGAAAAAAAGAAAAGATAAGAAAAGAATTGCACTGAGTACTGAAGCCAATATTTGCTGTCTTCTTTTCATAGTAGTAGTAGTTCTAGAGCTGACTGCTAATGCAAGACAAACCAGGTAAACAAAGCCACTTTAAGATGTCATTTGTATGGTGGTAGTCTGTTTCCTATTTCTTTTATAATGGCTGCAATGAAGGCAACTCGTGGTGACTGGGGTTAATCAAAGATTAATCAATTCAATGTTGCAACTTTAATGGCAGCATACTATTTTGATCAGAATATAAGAAGCTGTAAAGTTGCCTTAGCCCTTATTATCTCAGAAAGACTAAAGGTTACCTCAAGCAATGTTTTGTTTTTTTGTCATCTACTGTTTGCACTAAAATGTTGCACTTTCGCATACTGTTCTGTTCATTTGTTACGTTATGACATTGTAGTTAGAAAGTGTTATTGACTTAATATGACAGGAGTTTTGAAAAGTACAGGAATTGCACTGTGCTGTAGCCGTGAGACGGCAATTTCTTTTTTTTTGTTTGCTTTTTGTATTTCTACATACTATACTGCTGCCTCAATATGACATTTTCTTTTCTTTATCAATTTTCCATAACAACATAAAGTACGTACAGCATCGGTCTATAATATTCTGCCATGTTTGCAGTCAGTCACTGCATTTTTTGGCATTATAGGTTCCAAATCAAATCATTTGATTTGTTTTGCTACAATTAGTGCACCATCAATTCCCTCCAACTGTAGACTGCACAGTTTATTTTGTTTTTCATTTTGGAATAAACACAATGACATGTGATACTAAATGAAATGCATTTGTCATCCATCTTTTTACAAATGTATTAGGTTACCAATCCTAAGTCTTGTGAGATACCTTTTGAAGGTCAATTCAATTCAATTCAATTCAATTCAATTCAATTCAATTCAATTCAATTCAATTCAATTCAATTCAATTCAATTCAACAAAGCTTTATTGGCATGAGAAAACAGACGTTTACATTGCCAAAGCAAAATTCACAAAACAATACAATAAAAACAGTTGAAAATGGGGACAAATATATACCGTTGGTACAGATTTTTGTAGACAGAGTTATGCTACATTGCATTGTTTTACAACAGGTTATAACATTATAACAGTGCATATAACTTTCTTCCCTCTTTTCTGTTTTTTTAATGAAGTTCAGCAATCCTACTTTACAGATCTAGTTTCAATTTAAAAAGGTCTAATGTATTAGATCGAATCAAATCGTATCGAATCATCTTGTAGGGGAGAGATACACACGCCTAACAGCTACAATTCTTGAACTGGCCTCCGTAAAAATATGACCCACCGGCCACCACCACCCCCACATTTTGTTTCCCTTTTACATCCACTATGTTTGTGCTCAGTGGCGTTTCTAAGCAATTTGGGGTCGTAGGCCAGATTTTCCCTGGGGCCCCCCTTCCTGGAGGGGGGGCTCCAGGAAAAATCTCCTGTAAAATGGCGCCCCCCCCCCCCCCCCCCCCCCAATGGATAAAATATGAACTATTTTTAAACTAAAGAACATATTATGTGTTTTAGTTCAATTCTAGTTATAAAGGACAAGTACAATGTATTTATCCATATTAGGCTTATTAACCGGATATCCTTTTAAATCATGTCTGGTGGTTTCCCCCTCCCCTCGCCTACCTCCCCTCATGGCGCCCTAGGCAAGTGCCTAGTCTGTCTAATGCCGAAAACACCCCTGTTTGTGCTTATACTTTACAGAAGTGAATTCTTGTTCCAGAACTGGACTAGACTTTTTTGACATCATGCTGAATAATCACTATTGACGCAGTAAAAGAGACATGTTTTCCAGGGAACTTCCCCTTTTATATCATGTATTACGCATGGGAGTGTCTGTGGTGGAATCCCTCCCTGGTGGCAGGGACGTGCAGAGAGTATAGTTTAAAGGGGAACTCCACCCATTTTCAACATTCTCATATCTCATTAGTATACCCTAGAGGTGCTGGGTGGACATGATGAAAATGTTCCCCCATTCTGCGTTCCCAAGAAATGGAGGTCTGAAGAAAACCACTAACATTGTTAAACATCTTCATGACATTTTCACCCTGTTATGAATTTCTTTAGACACTTCATTTACAAATGGAACCAAATGAACCCTAACGGGTTCATTTGGTTCCATTTGTAAGCTCTCAGAAAAAAATGTTGAAAAATGGTGGAATTCCCCTTTAAGCTTCCACTCTTTACCAGGATGGCTGCGCTTGGTGGAAGGACGGCAGCTATGATGATGATGCAATCGCCATAGCTGTCAAAACCGTTAAGCAAAAAGACGTCTATGACAGTGACGGGTTACCATGGTGACGCATCTATGCAGCGTGTGTCAAACATAAACCCTCTTAATAAACATGGGTAAAATTCCAACGCTTCATTATACAGCGTCAGAGAGGTGATGGCGCAATCAGTGTAAATTTATGACAGTATTTAATAATAATGAGATAGACATTTCAGACAGTAACTGTAGGCTATGCCGTATAGTAGGAAGGGCTGCTATTGTAGCAGGTGGCTACGGCCTCTGCCGTGATGGCCTCGAAAAAACCAATATCTGCCCCCGGACCAAGGGGATGTCCTCTTGGTCTAGTAGTTAAGATGTTGGACTTTCACGTGGGAGACTGGGTTCGAATCCCGAGCGTTACATTGGTGCCGTGAGCCGAATCGGGTTTCCCCGAGGAAGGAGGTCAAAAGGGAGGTGAGTGTAGCAGGTGGCTACAGCCTCTGCCGTGATGTGATGGCCTCGAAAAACCAATATCTGCCCCCGGACCAAGGGTATGTCCTCTTGGTCTAGTGGTTAAGATGTTGGACTTTCACGTGCGAGACCCGGGTTTGAATCCCGGGCGTTACACTATGGCAAGCATGTTTATCTATCGAGCATGAATTGACTTCCACTTGCTGTAGCACACTGACATAGCCGTCACTGAGTGCAATTGGTTGAAATAAGCTCTCAAGCTGTGATAGAATGGGTATGACAGCACTTCTAGACATTGAATAGAATATTTGAGAAGAGATTATTCTATATCTTCTATTTTTGCGACAGATTAATCAATCAAACATAAATCAAACATAATTAACTAATTAATCAGAAAATGGGCGTGCTTGGGTTGTGCGCCGGAGGTCCTTTTGCCATTCCAGTCAGTCAATCGTATTACTGGCCTATTGGTTTGAGTGTCACCCAGGAGTAATGTTGTAGTGGGACTTTTAGAAGTGGGGGCTGTGGCTCAGGCTGTGACTCAGGAGGTAGAGTAGGTCGGCCAATGATCCAGTGGTCGGCGGTTCGAATCCCGGCTCCTCCTGTCTACATGTTGAAGTGTCCTTGGGCAAGACACTGAACCCCACCTTGCCTCCAGTGGTTGCTACCACTGGTGTGTGAATGTGGGAAGTTTAGGACGCTGGCGTTGACTGTTCACCGCTCTACTTCCCAATGTATGAATGAATGGACCATTGTAAGCACTTTGAGTATACACGTGTTAAAAGCGCTATAAAAATGCAATCCATTATTATTATTATTGGGGGGCACCTCTTAAAAGGGGAATTCCACCCATTTTCATTTTTTTTCTGAGAGTGTGCAAACACTCTCAGAAAAAGGGAAACTCATCATGGTGAAACACATCTTGATGATGTCATGAATGTCATGCTAATGATTTTTTTCAGACCTCCATTTCTAGGAAACACAGAATGAGGGGAACTTGTTTTATCATGTCCACACAACATCTTCAAGGTATTATTAATGACATATAGTAAAATATTGAAAATGAGTGGAATTCCCAATTAAGACACGTGCACACTTGCATTTGCGTGCACCTGCGCAACACACACAGACACGCTATTAAAACAAGTAGAGCGTATTAAGACAGATTGTTTACAATGCCTAATTGTATCCATAAAAGTAAATGACAAGACAAAAAACATAGGCCTACTTTTGCCCTCTGCAGGGAGGTCAGGGTTGACCTCCCAGTGTCCCGTCCAGGGTACACCAAAGACTATAAAAACAAGAGTGAACAATGGAACCCATGGTTGCCTGCTGCTTATTGGCACACAGCATAAACAATGACATGTCATGCAGGTATGCAGGTGCACCGTGGCTGTGTGTGTGTGTGCACACATACTTGTGGTTTTCAGCCTTTTCAGCTGATATACTTTATTGTCCCACAAGGGGAAATTTCTCAAAAGTGCAATAGTAAATCAACGTTTTTTTTCTTTTTCTTTTTTTGTAAAACACAGATAACGGACATTCGGAATACACAGATAGCAGCACATTGTGCAAGGTACTATCACAAGAGTATCTCAAAACTAAAAAGGTGCACATTAGCAACGGCAAGAAAGTTTATGAATTTAATGTGCAAAAATATAGGAGAGTATTCACCAGTATAAAAACCTATTTTTGATAATGTCGCACTGTGTGAATAGGGAATTGGACATAAGACTACTTCACTGCAGTGGAATTAAACTGGGAGGTGTAATGTTCTAGGCCTGGGCTGCCCAAAAGGTAAATGGTGAAGGGCCCATTTGGTTTCATTTTACACTCTCAAGAGTTAAATTATATCTAAAGATCTGAATTACGTACTGTAATTCTATACTGTAAGAGTCCACACAATTAGAACATGGATGTTTTTTGTTGTTGTTGTTATTGTTGTTATTTTGACCAACATTTTGCCAGTTCTCTTTGTGGACAAAAAATGTGAAAGTTCTTAGTTTTGTGTGCAAGAAACTAAACATCTCAAACCTCAAATAATGTTTTCAAATGTCAGTAATAGCATACAGTATACAGAAAAACCTTCCAATTCTCCACCTCTATTTTTCATTATAAGTGCATTATTCTTAAACACTATAATAGTAAGTAACACCATCATCACCACTATTTCAAAGCTCAAAGTTTCTAGGTGGGTGTAGATCTTGTTGAGCTGCTCATTTTGAAAGTAGCTCTCAAGTCAAAAAAAGTGTGGGTTCTAGGCTATACCCATAGAAAGCTTTTAGCCAACATGTTGAATGTGAGAGGTACAATTTAAATCCTTTCAGTTTAACCCTTCAGTTTAAGTTTATATGACAGAGAAATTAATGTGCTGTTGTAACACCACTCTCTGATCTCTGTGGGTGGTCTCAATCCCTCACAGAGATCAGATATTTGCGTTAATTGCGTGTTTTACAAACACACGTGAAGCGACTTTTATATTTCTAAACACTATTGAGTGTTTATAAATATAAGTGTCACGGTGCATGTGTTTATAAATATAGTAGACATAAGGAATTTACAATTAAGGGGAGTGGTTTGTTGTTAGATTTACCCACTGTTTCAGGGTAGTCCCTGAAACAGTCATATAGTAGATGAATGCCTTGATCATGCCTTGATCATGTTGCTGGCACGTGCTGTACAGTCGCCTGAACCACATGCTTATGGTGAATATTACAATTTTATTTTGGTACATCCAGGGGTGTAGTGGAGGGGGACGGCGTCCCCCCAATTCTCACATCTAGAATATTTTTGGGCCAAAAGTAGGCCTATATGTTTATTGTCTTGTCATTTACTTTTATGGATACAATGCATTGTAAACAATCTCAATATGCTATACTTGTTTTAATAGCGTGTCTGTGGGTGTTGCGCAGGTGCACGTAAATGCAAGTGTGCATGCACGTGTCTTAAAGGGGAATTCCACTCATTTTCAATATTTTACCATCACAACCATGTCATTAATATAGAGATGCGCAGTGACGTCACCGCCCCTGTTCCGGAAGTCTTTTCCCAATTCATTTTTCTCATAGACTTTTCGAAAATAATTTATATCAAGACGATTACGCCGCGGACAAAGCCAACTCGAGTCGTGACGAATCATGATGACACACACAAACTTTTGGGACAATAAAATAATTTCTAAGATGAAAAACAAAACAAAAAGTCTTGTATCATGCCGTTTTCTACTTCTTCCTAATTATATATTATATGACGATATTGAGTTTGTTGTCATGATTTGTCACGACCTGAGTTGGCTCTGGCCGCGCGGCGTAATCGTCTTGATATAAATTATTTTCGAAAAGTCTATGAGAAAAATGAATGGGGAAAAGACTTCCGGAACCGGGGCGGTGACGTCACTGCACATCTCTATACCTTAGAGATGTTGTGTGGACATGGAAAAAAAAGTTAATGAGTTTCCATTTTTTCTGAGAGTGTACAAATGTGAACCAAATGGACCCGCTAGGGTCCATTTGGTTCACATTTGTACACTCTCAGAACAAAATAAAATGGGTGGAATTCCCCTTTAAGAGGCGCCCCCCCCCCACTTCTAAAAGTACCTCTACAACACTGGGTACATCTGCTCTGCACACACACTAAACACGTGTGTGGACTGAGCGCCTCGGAGCGGCTTGGAGCGGAGGTTACTTCTCACTCCAGAGTGCGCTCTGACCCATTTTAAAACCAATCACTTAAAAATCCACCCACTCCACTCCCTGCTCCGCTCACATGCTCTGGTGGAGGCTAGTTGTTGTATTTACCAAAACATCCGGATTAAAGTTTGACGAATGTGCGTTAAAACGGATTGCACCGCGGCATGCTTGCCGTGCGGGCGGGCTGAGGACCCAATATCAACTCAGTCGGCTCGCAAAGACGTGACAAGATCGCCATGATAAGCAACCTACGGGATTTGCGGCAGAATGTGATCACACACGAGCAGAGAGAATTTTCAAAAATAATTTATATAAAGACAAGTACACTGTGGACACAGACAACTCAAAACAAACTGTTATGGACCCTAGAAATGATTAAAATACGAAAAACAACAAAAAGTGTTGCAAGCTGCCGTCTTTTTCATCTTTCTAATGATTTGTTAAGGTTGGTTAGGTTGGTTGTCATGATTTGCCATGACCTGAGTTGGATGGCTTTGTCCACGGAGTAAATGTTGGCAGGACTGCACTGGCACTGTGTGTGTGTGTGTGTGTGTGTGTGTGTGCGTGCACGCGCGTGCGTGCGTTTGTGTGTGTGAGAAAGAGAGAGAGAGAGAATCTAATTTGCACCCAAATGTTTTTGTAACTCCAGTATGACTGATTGTACACCCATTGGAAAGAATGAATGCATTATTTTTTGATGATTCATCCTTCATGGCAACACCTAGAAACCATAATTCATTATTTATTTATGTTATTGTTTCCCTGTTTAATTGTCTTCTTTCCTTTGCCTTTCCTTTGCCATAACAGCAGTGGTGGAAGTATAAGAACATTTACTCAAGGAGTAAATGTCACCCCACACCAGGGGCGGATCTAGGCATGGGCATGGGGGGCAATGCCCCCCTAAATACCCAGTCTGCCCCCCCCCCCCCCCCCAAACACGATGCTGCATGCAAAACAACCCAAGATATTTCAAATTAAAGTTCTTCTATTTAAAATGATGTGAACCACTACTACTGCTACTAACTAACTAACTACAGCTGTGTCACCACTAAACCAACAGCATTTCATCATTGAAAACAGAAAACTCTCTGAGTCAGACCTTTAGCTTTATGCATGCTGTTGCAACTTCAACAACAACTGATGTTATTATTGATGCTTTACTTGACTAATAAAAGTCCTGTAACCGAAAATGGTATGCGACACGGGCGATGAAGCCGCCCCCATACCATTTTCTCTTGCCCATCCAACATGTTGGCACCGCTTTTCATGGTTTGCTGACAACAACAAAGTTCTGGACCGTCTGCAGGACGAAGCAAGTGTCTGTCTGCAGGGGAACAGCTGCAGCATCAGTATAGAAGTATCATGGGGAAAAAGGCAAAAACGTTGCATCTATTACCTTTAAGCTTGAGTAGACTATGGGCTCCATTTTCGTTACATGCTAAACCCCTTATCCCAAATCCCTTATTTCATCTTTACTATTTTGAAAAACTTTTTGGAATATTTCAACATGTCAATCTATTAACACGTTGTGAGCTTGTAGACTGGCCATTTGAACTACTGAAAATTGTTTTTTAAATAGTTTAAAAAGGCAAATAAGTTAAGGGATAAGGGGTTTAGCGGTAACGAAAATGGAGCCCTATGTTTTTTATTACTTCTTTTTTTTAGTAAGTAAAACACACAGTTTTCCACCCCGTAAGAGTTGCTACGGGGATATGGCACAGAGAACTTATAATGGGTGGAAATTCTGCGTAGTTTGTGCTCAGAGGAAAGGCTGTGGCCGCTTTACCCAGCTAAAAACACAAGACATGCATCTTTTACCGTAAAAGCAGTTCTTATTTATTTAAAGGGGAACTCCACCCATTTTCAACATTTTAATTTGTCAGAGATGTTATGTGGACATGATGAAAAAGTTCCCCCAAATCTGTATTTCCTAAAAACGGAGGTCTGAAAAAAATGATTACCATGGTGAAATACATCTGATGACATCACCAAGATATCAATGATTTTTCTTTCAGACCCCTTTTTTTTTGAAAATGCGTGGAATTCCCCTTTAAATCAGAAATAGGGAGAGTGAGAGAGAAGTGGGGAGAGACTTTAAGGTCATCAGGATGGGGGTTTCGAACCTTTGACACAATGTCACAGTGCTTTGTTGTTGTGCAATATTCATGCGGATTTCGATAAAATAAGTCCCATTTTTCATTTCCTACATTTTTTTTCACAACATTTCACAACAATGTTGGATCTGTTTCATCATATCCAGCATTTTTAATAACAGAAATAGTCCATAAATCCCTTTATTTTAGGTCATTCTTTAATAATAGTACAACATACAACATTAGAGACTTTAATTGTCGTAGAAAAAAAACAAAAAAAAAACAGATGCCCACTTTTCGCCTGCTATCGCCAGAAACGACGGCTCGCATAGACAAATAATGGAGTTTGGAAAAAATCATCTCTCCATCGTACATTGTTGCCTCCTGTTACAGGAGAATTCCGGTCCAAAAGCTTTTTTTTATCTTTATTTGCAGTATATATATATATATATATATATATATATATATATATATATATTTTTTAAAGTGGTCCAGGTATTATTTTGTGAAAACACTCCTTTATGGCTGTTTCCACTACCCCAAAATAAGCTTATAATGGGGTCAATGCGTTCACCTACATACATCGCTCCAAAATGCAATTTTTTTGCTATTATATTCTGTCTCCACCATGTCAGTAGTGAGTTAACACTTACACTTTCACTTTTGGTTATAAAGATAAAAAAAACCTTTTGGGCCGGAATTCTCCTTTAAAGCCTAGGGGACAATCAGGGGGACCGTCTGAGTCGGCCCGGTCCCTGCCTCTTTAGGATAACATGCTTTCAGGCAGTGGTGGACATTACTCAAGTCAATTTACTTGTAATGCACTTAAGTATAGATTCTAAGGATTTGTACTTTACTTGAGTGAATTTCCAAGACAAGGATTTGTACTTTTACTAATGTTACATTTCTAGGAAGGCTGTATAGGTACATTTAAGGCATACGTTTCCCTCCGCTACTGAAGTGAAATGCAATCGGCCACATGCTGTGTTTGTTTAAAAAAAAAAAAAAGAACCTATCACAGTACATGTTATTCACTGGGATCTACAGAGAAGCCCATTGGATCCGACCTGTTCTCAAGAGTTACATCTGGTTAAACAACTTAGCTGGGGACCACCTGGAACCCTCTCAAGGACCAGCTTAAGGGTTCGCACCAGCTTACTCTTGTGAAAAATAATCTACTTAATTTCATGTCACTTCAGCAAATGTAAAGATACTTGTAGTGTTGCACCAACTACAGGTGCAATAAATGTTTTACTTAATATATTTACATATTTTACTTTTACTCACAATACTTGAGTACAATTAAAAACAAGTACTTTTTTACTCTTACCCAAGTAACATTCTCACAAAGTACTTGTAACTGAGTAAAGTTACCAGCTTGCACTTTTACTCTTACTCAAGTACTGCAGTCGAGTACTCTGTCCACCGCCGCTTTCAGGTTAGCCCAGAGTGGACACAGTCTGGTACACATTTATACAGAGAGCACCCTGTTCTCCTCCCCCGGGCCTCAATTAACATTGGAACTTTAGGAATTCTTATGAAATCGTAGGGGGCACAGGGTAGCCATTTTGTGAATCCCCAAACATCATGTAGTATGCCAAACCCAGTAATAAGCCTACCATTTAAAGTGGAATTCCACCCATCTTTAACATTTCACTATGTCATTGATGTACCTTCGAGGTGTTGGGTGATAAACAAATAAAAAGTTCCCCCATTCTGTGTTCCCAAGAAATGGAGGTCTGAAGAAAAAACACTAACATGGTGACACGTCAGGACACATACATCAGGAAAATATAGCTCACAGAACTGGGTTGGGCACATATTTCCAATGCTGTGGGCAGTGACTGGTCACTAAACTAGAGACCCCTGGCCCTAGAGGGGGAAAGGACAGGGGCGGATGTAACATGTCCCGTTTGGGGGGGGGGGGGGGGGCAGGAGAACACATTGGAGGAGCAGGAGAAAATGGTATGGGGGCGGCTTCATTGCCCGTGTCGCTTCGCACCACGGGCGATGAAGCCGCCATACCATTTTCAGTTACAGGACTTTTATTAGGCAAGTAAAGCATCAATAATAACATCAGTTGTTGTTGCAACAGACACGCAGCATGCATAAAGCTAAAGGTCTGACTCAGAGAGTTTTCTGTTTTCAATGATGAAATGCTGTTGGTTTAGTGGCGACACAGCTGTAGTTAGTTAGTAGCAGTAGTAGCCTATAGTGTTTCATATCATTTTAAATATAAGCACTTTAATTTGAAATATCTTGGGTTGTTTTGCATCGTGTTTGGGGGGGCAGACTGGGTATTTAGGGGGGCATTGCCCCCCCATGCCCATGCCTAGATCCGCCCCTGGGAAAGAACTGCTCGGAATCCACACCTTCCACACATCCGGCCGGGGAAACTCTCCCATCAGGTCAAAGGAAGCAGCTTGGACTCCTCCTCCTCCTAGCTTTTGATTTGTGTGTAGTGCCAGCTGTGTCCTAGGAGGGCTTTCTTTGGAACTGCTCCTCCCTCCCATTAGAAAAAACGTTTACGAGAACTCAGATAACCTTTGACCTGACCTGTCCTGAGCCTTACCTTTACCTGGGCAGTGGAATGAGTGCACGTAATTAGGAAAGATCATTAGGCTACCGCGAGGAACACTTCAAAGACTTCTCAAAAAGCAACAGTGCGCCTTATTATCCGAAGTGCCATATATATGGATTGTTTGACTGCAGTAGCTTCTGTTCTTTTTTGTATTAGAAGGTGCAGTTGATGTGCAGCAAGTTTAGTTTAGAAAGGTGTTGTAAAGTCTTTGGCAACAAATAATAGGTTGGGGTTTTTTATATATATATTGAGTTTGTTTTTGTTCTTTTTAAAGGGGAATCCCACTGATTTTCTTTTTTTTTTTCTGAGTGTACAAATGCAACCAAAGCCTATCAGGCTGAGCCTCTAGGCAGGAAAGGGGTCGTTTTTTGAACGTTGTATAGCTCTCAGCAGACCGGAAGGATCTGGCCTCCCACATTTTAGTAAAACAACACATAAACAGACATTTGGGGGGACATCTAAGGAAGCATCTGCCTCCTTATCTCAGTACATACTGTACTAGGCTAGAGCGCCAGTGCAGCATGGTTTCTTTAGTTTTAGGGATTTTATGGGAGGGGGCATTCAAACATGATCCTAAATACATATTTGTTTACAAATTTTTAAAGCGATTTCTTTTCTTCTTTTTTTTGCTACTCCAGTCCTATTAAACCCCAGGAAATTATAACTGGCCACAGAAGTTCACAGTATCTACTGAATGTGAAGGAGGCAGCACACCACACTGCACTTTACACACTCTACATTTCGGTCATACCTGACCCAGAGGCTCCATATGGCAGTTTGTCACATTCAGTAGATCATTTGTGGCCAGATGTAATTTCTGGGGTTTATTAGTCTATATAGTTGCCACCTTGATGGAACTTGCCATGTCAGTGTCCATGACTCATGTAATGTGATTAGTATGTGACTCCTTACTCATTATTGCCGGAGTCAGACGTCACAGAGTGAGTAGTAGAATAGTAAACAAACCCGTAGATCAGTGGTTTTCAACCTTTTTCATCTCAGGGCCCACAGTTATTCAGCATTTGAGCCACGGACCACCATTTGAGGACATTTTAGCCGGCCCACAGACCCCCCAAACTAAAGATTTCCTTTGGTTCTGTCCATTAATCTTCTAATTGTGTAGATTATAGGCAGGGGTGCACATAAGTGGTGCTCCGGTGCTCAGGAGCACCAAAAATCCTACAATGAGCTGTCAATCCAGGGGTGGAAAGCTCCTTTGAGCACCACACAGCTGGGGCTCATAATGACTGCCCGACTGGGCCAGTAAAAAAAAAAGCCTTGAAAATGAAATAATTCTAACTAAAGTCTAAAATACTACTAGTATTTGAATGGATGTAGAATGCAGGAAGTAGTACTACTACTAGGCTAGCCACTATTGCCCAAACTATCGCCCTGTAATGTAATACTGTACATTGATCGGGCTGTACGGAGTGTAAAAAAGGGGTCCCAGGGCCCGGCGAAGCGGTTCACCGCATTTTGGGAGCACCAAGTAACATCCCCAGGTGCTCCTCTGAGTACTGGACTAAAATAGTTATGTGCACCCCTGGTTATAGGACACATTCACATTATGTATATTTTAACTCTTGAGAGTGTAAAGCAGGGGTTTTCAACAGGTGGTCCGGGGACCACCAGTGGTCCTTGAGAGGGTTCCATTTGGTCCCCAGCTAAGTTGTTTAACCAAATGTAACTCTTGAGAACGTAAAAATGAAACCAAATGGACCCTGGCGGGTCCATTTGGTTTCATTTTTACACTCTCAAGAGTTAAAATATTCATAATCTTAAATTTGCCCCAGTCTACACAACTAGAAGATGAATGGTCATTTTGGTCTGCATGTTTTCCCTGTTTTGTTTCCCCAGTCCAGTCTGGAATTGTGGACAAAAGCAAAAGAAATCTTTAGTTTTGGGGTCTGTGGGGGCTAAAATGCCATCAAATGGTGGTCTGTGGCTGAAATTCTGAATAAATGGTGGGCCCTGAAAGGCTGAAAACCCCTGGTGTAAAGTGTAAAGAGAGTGTCATTTTTACGCTCTCAAGAGTTACATCTGGTTAAACAACTTAGCTGGGGACCACCTGGAACCCTCTCAAGGACCACTGGTGGTCCCCGGACCACCTGTTGACAATCCCTGCCGTGGAGTAAACCCTGTTATTGTTTGGGGGTGTGTGAGTATTATGGTCCAGTCTGGACTGGATCATGATGATCCTGCCTCTTCCTCCTCCTCCCCCTGACTCAAGTACTAAAGTAGCTGTGGGGAACGACAGTACGGTTCAAAGGCATGCGTAGCGTAGTGTGCACATCAGCACACAGATCTGTTGTCTCTACTAGTTTCTGCAGCCAGGCTGATGCACATTGAACTGCAGTGAGATATCCTGCCAGTGATGATAGCCTGCGTGACTGTGGAATGCTGCCTGGACTGAAAACACACAGCTTGGTTTCACAGACAACGGCAGGGCTGGAATAGCTAGTATTTAGTTGTTTTGTTTGGTTTGGTTGTATAGCTTTCTAACTGGACGTATTTACTTTCACTGTACATTTTGTATGTTTTTTGCATGGTGTCTGGAAACTGGAAACTCTTAACTAAACCAGCATGAACGTCACCACAGGAGATTTAATCAGCAGCACCATCAGGTGAGTGTCTGTCTGTCTGTCTGTCTGTCTGTCTGTCTGTCTGTCTGTCTGTCTGTCTGTCTGTCTGTCTGTCTGTCTGTCTGTCTGTCTGTCTGTCTGTCTGTCTGTCTGTCTGTCTGTCTGTCTGCCTGTCTGCCTGTCTGCCTGTCTGTCTGTCTGTCTGTCTGCAGGGCTGTCTGTCTGTCTGTCTGTCTGTCTGTCTGTCTGTCTGTCTGTCTGTCTGTCTGTCTGTCTGTCTGTCTGCAGGGCTGTCTGCATGGTCCCACTTTATTATTTTTTCTATTTTTGTTTATTTTTATGACTTTCACTTACAGTAGAGAGGTACACAGAGAGTCTTACATTTCAAGGGTAATTCCACCCATTTTCAACATTTTACTAGGCAATATATCATTAAATGGATATTTCCCCAAAAAAAAGAAAAATTCACCCCTTCCTAGACAAACCCATTAGAATTTAACTGAAACCTAAATCCTAAGCACCACCTTTCTGAGCCCGACAAAAGTTTTGTTTTCATGATTTGTTGAGAACAACAAAGTTCTGGACCGTCTGCAGGACGAAGCAAGTGTCTGTCTGCAGCGAAACAGCTGCAGCATCAAAGTAGAAGCAACGTAGAGAGGAAAAAAGACAAACAATATACAGTAGCTATATGTCTATCTTGGCTAAAAATAAGTTGCCTCTATTACCTTTAAAACAAGGCAATGCTGATGGAGCATTGCCTTGCCTTGCTTCCGCGCGAACATGGGCAGACTACCCTCATGAAAAACACTATTGAATCATTAGTTGTCGCTAAGTACTACCAAACCCATCACTTCTGATAATTACCGTATTGTCCCGAATATAAGGCGACCCAAATATAACCCGACCACCCCCATTTTTCAAGAATCATTTACAGAAAAAGAACATTGAATGTCAAATAGTACAGCCCTGAATATAAGACAACTCCTATTTTATGATATTTCCATTGGGAAAAAAAATATTCAAATCACTAAATGATTTTACTATTGGCTTTTTAGAAAGAACTGTACCATCACTCTACATTTACTGTTGAATTACGACACATTTACTGCTGTAGTAATCAGTGTTGGGCAGTAACTAATTTTAGATTACATATTACTGTAGTATTATTACTTTTGCTCCAAAAAGTAAAGTAACGAGATTACTCTGCAAAAATGGGTAATAAGTAACGCATTACGTTGCAAGTAACAGCAAGTTACTTTTTTAAAATGAGCTTGTTGTTGCATGCAAAATAGAACAGATTTACAAGCTATTGACAGGTAGCAACAGAGATGTGCAGTAGATTGTAGATCCACTACAAATCGCTTGCTGCTTTATTTTGTATTTTATTTTTAAATACAAGACCTCAACTGTCTTTGAAAACAATTGTGAAAAAGTTTAAAAAGTCAAAGAGACAGATTTTGTTGGCTTTGTTTTCAGGTACAATTTGTGGGATTGGAGACTATTATTATTCCGATAAATTGGATTCAGTTCTAAAAAGAGCTCGCTGAACAGAGATGTTGTACATGTCTATTTTTTCAAAGGCGGTGTTGAGAACTTGGGGAAGTAATAATATATTACTCTTCGATTCCAGTAATAAGTAAAGTAATGATATTACTTTGTCTAAGGGGTAACTAGTAAAGTAAAGAAGTTACTTTCCTAAGTAATACTGACCAACACTGGTAGTAATTCACACTGATGAAGTACTGAAACAGGACATTTCTCTACATTTTACTATGGAAATCACTACATATCATCGCAACAGCAATTGAGTTGTGAAATGGTAGTTTTTGTCTAGACATTTTGTAGTAGTTATGAGTAGTAATTCAATCGTGTTTTTTCAGGAGGGTAATCACAGCTTGTAGCTGTCCACAGTTTACAGCACCCCCCACCGCCTCCAGCTTATCCCAGCCTCCAGCCACTCATAGTTGTTTAGTTGGGGAGTGGAGACCCCATGGAACTCTGGAACTCTATCAACTCCACCTCCAGGGGCGTTTTTGCCATTAGGCAGACTAGACAGTTGCCTAGGGCGCCATGAGGGGAGGGGGGCGACCACCAGACATGCTTTAATAGGATACCAGGTTAATAAGCCTAATATGGATAAATACATTATACGTATCCTCTATAACTAGAATTGAACATTTAAAGATGAAGTGCCATGATTTTTTTTCACCCTAAAATATGATCATCATGTATTATTGTAATATGAGGAAGATTTTTTTCAAAAAAGTGTACAGTATATGTTAAAATGACGTTTTTATGTGGGCAGCCTCACCAGCTCATTGAGTATGCCTGGTTTGCCTGGTGGGTGGTGATGGGTGGAGATATACCTAAACTGAAGCCACACCCACAGCTGTAGTTGTATGATAAAGGGGGAGGAGTTAGGGGAGGAGCTGCTGATGTGATGTCACTATATTACAGTTTTTTTCATTGGTATGTTTGACTGGAAAGGTTCAGCCCCCCAGGAAGAAACCCTAAATACAAAGTTCATAATCTAGTTCATATTTTATCCCTTGGGGGGTGTGCCATTTTACAGGAGATTTTCCCTGGAGCCCCCCCTTACCAAATGGACCCGTAAGGGTCCATTTGGTAAGGGGGGCTCCAGGGAAAATCTTGCCTCGGGCTCCAAATTGCTTAGAAACGCCACTGTCCACCTCAGAGCCAACAGCACGGTCCAGAGATGTCATTTATCCTCTGGAAGTACTCATTTGTTGTTTGTTGAACATGTTCCAGATGGACCACAGCAGCCACAACCATGCCTGTGACCAGTGAGAGGTCATCACTCATTGACACACTTGGGTAAGAGTACGTATTTAGCCTGCATGGAAGATTCATATTGTTCTTGTAAAGCAGGGGTTTTCAACCTTTTTGACACCAGGGCCCACCATTTATTCAGCATTTGAGCCACGTACCGACCACCAATTGACGACATTTTCACCCCGACAGACCCCAAAATTAAAGATTTATTTTGCTTTTATCCACAATTCCAGGCTGGATTTGGGAAACCAAACAATCAGACGTACAGATCAAAATGACCATTAATCCCAGTTTTGTAGACTTGGGCTAATTCACATGATGAATATTTTAACTCTTGAGAGTGTAAAAATGAAACCAAATGGACCCGCAAGGGTCCATTTGGTTTCATATTTACGTTTTCAAGAGTTACATCTGGTTAACCAACTTAGCTGGGGACCACCTGGAACCCTCTCAAGGACCACTGGTGGTCCCCCGACCACCAGTTGAAAACCCCTGTTGTAAAGCTATGACAGTGAACAAAATGTTTATGGGTTTGTGCTACTTTAACATCGATATGATACGCAATGCGATATGTAGTTGACATTACAGAAGCTGGTTAACCAGAGGGGCAGCAGCTGGTTAACCAGATGTAACTCTTTGAGAGCGTAAAAATTTTTACACCCTCAAGAGTTAAAATATTCATCATGTGAATTAGCCCAACTTAGTCTACACAACTAGTAATTTTGATCTGTAGGCCTATGTTCCAGGCGAGCATCTAGCACATTCTACTGCATTTTGAAAGTGCCACTACCCCACTAGTGCATTTTGGATCTTGTCCAGGCCACTAGGTGGTGCAGGCCACCGGGAAAACTCCCTGTACTCCAGATGGCCAATCCGCCCCTGGCAGCTACTAATCCATTATACTCTCTTCAAACCTCTAGTGGAGGGATCTCCGCAGAGCCCACAGACTACGCGGATTATGACTATGCGGACTTCGGTCTGTGTCAGTACAGTCGCCACGGCGCGCGCTTCCTCCCGCCGCTCTACTCCCTGTTCTTCGCGGTGGGTCTGCCGGGGTCGGCGCTGGTCCTGTGGGTCATCCTGTTCAGGGAGAAGCTCCGCAGCATGACCGATGTGTGTCTCCTCAACCTGGCCCTGGCCGACCTGCTCCTGGTCTGCTCGCTGCCCTTCCTGGCCCACCAGGCCCGCCACCAGTGGGCCTTCGGGGAGGCGGCCTGCAGGTAAGGATTGGACCAGGGGCGTAATCAGGGGTGTAGTGGAGGGGGGACGCGGGGGGACAGAGTCCCCCCACTTCTCACATCTAAGATATTTTTTGGGGAAAAGTAGGCCTATGTTTTTTGTCTTGTCAATTTCTTTTATGGATACAATTAGGCATTTTAAAGAATCGCTCTCAATATGCTATACTTGCTACAAATGCCAGTGTGCATGCAAGTGTGCATCCACTTATTTTCAATATTTTACATTAATACACCTTAGATATGTTGTGTGGACATGATGAAAAAAAAGTTCCCTCATTCTGTGTTTCCTAGAAATGGAGGTGAAAAAAATCATTAGCATGGTGAAATACATCTTGATGACATCATCAAGATGTATTTCACCATGTTAATGAGTTTCCTTTTTTCTGAGAGCGTACAAATGGAACCAAATGGACCCGCTAGGGTCCATTTGGTTCACATTTGTACGCTCTCAGAAAAAAATTGAAAATGGGTGGAACCCCCCCCCCCCCCCCCCAAAAGTACCACTACAACACTGGGCGTAATCTCTGTGTAGGCTGCAAGGCTGCAGCCAACATGAGGACAGATGACGCAAGATGACGCCCTGGGTGGGACGATTCACTTGTACCTCACAATACGATAACGATATTTAGGGCTCTGAATCGATTTATATTGCGATTCTTAACCCTTTGTATACTGTTATCGCATTTTGGTGGTCTAAGCATGATGTTATGCTTTATCTATTGAAAAATAGCAGATCTACAAACTCATAGCGCGCCACCGAGTGGCGCGCTATGAGTTTGTAGGTCTGCTATTTTTGAAAAATCGTGATTTAGATTTTTTTTCTCATGTTATTTTATTATTATTAAGAAAGTTGTACATTAAGTTGAGATATATATTTATATATATGTAGTGTTGATGTAGCAAGCTACTTTTGTCGTGTAGCTTGTAGTGTAGCTTGCTACAATTTTCTGGGGATAGCTTGTAGCTAGTGTAGCTTATCTACATTTTTTCGCGAGTAACAAGTAATTGTAGCTCACCAGTATCTTGCCCATCAGTGGCGATTCGATATTGATGTCATGGCATTAAAGGAGAATTGCACACGTAGTTTTTTTTTATCTTTATTTGCACTTAATTTGTTAGAAAAAAGTGGTCCAGGTGTTATTTTGTGAAAACACTCCTTAATGGCTGTTTTCCCTATCCCAAAATAAGCTTATAATGGGGCTAAGGGGTCTAATGCAAGTTCACCTATATACTGTATATATCGCTCCAAAATGCAAGTTTTGCTATATATGGTCTCTCCACCTTGTCAGTAGAGTGTCGACACTCACTTTCACTTTCACTGGACCACTTTAAAAAAAAATAACTGCAAATAAAGAAAAAAAAAAAAAAACTTGGTGTGGAATTCTCCTTTAAGAATTGCGACATATTGGCATATGGATTCATTCGCCCAATCCCTACCTACAGGCTGGTCCTGGGAGCCTACCACGTGGGCCTCTACTGCGGGATCTTCTTCGTCACGCTGATGAGCGTGGACCGTTACCTGGCGGTGGTGCGCTGCGTCCAGGCGCTCCGCGGGACTCGCACGCGCTCCGTGGGGGCGGCCGTGGCGGCCGGCGTGTGGCTGGCCGGGGTGCTGGCGTCCTTCCCGGACGTGGGCTTCCTGCGGGTGCAGGAGGCGCCCCAGGGGGTCGGTGTCAACCACACGCTGTTGTACTGCGCTCCCTATTACGGCGGACATCATGATCACGACGAGAACGGGGGATACGGTAGGGGTGGGACTATTCACTTTAATACCTCATGATATGATACAATGTCAATGTCAATATTTAGGTTTCTGAATCGATTTATATTGCGATTCTTTTTTGCCACAAATGACTGTGCTTTTATTATACTAGAACAGTTTAAAGGGGAATTCCACCCATTTTCAAGTTTTTTTCTGAGAGCTTACGCCCTCAGCAGAAAAAAAGGTCACACAAGAAAAAATACACAAACACAACTTGATGGTGTCATCAAGCTGTGTTTCACCATGTTAATGATTTCTTTCAGACCTCCACTTTAGGAAACATAGGAAACATATCTTGCCAACATCTCTAAGGTACAGTAAAATGTTGAGAATGGGTGGAATTCCCCTTTGAAATAATTCTAAACAATATGGACCATTACAAGTTCAATCAACTAGAAGATTTTAAAGCAATTTTAAACAATATAGATAAAAAAAAGTTCAATCATGCACATCATATAATGCCATGATATTGATATCATGGCATTAAAAATTGCCATATATTGGCATATCGATTTGTTTGCTGCCCATGACACCCCTAGGATACGGCCGCCACTTCTGGAGCATCTTCGGCCTCTTCAAGATGAACGTGGTCGGCCTGCTGCTCCCGATGGCCGTCATGGGCTTCTGCTACGTCCAGATCGTCCGGACGCTCCGCTCCAGCCGGGCGGTCATGGCCTCCTCCTCCTCCTCCTCGGACCAGGCCGTGCGCATGGTGGCGCTGGTGGTGGCGGTGTTCGTCTGCTGCTGGCTGCCCTACAACGTGGCGTCCTTCTTCAAAGCCCTGGAGCTGCTCCACGTCTACATCTCCTGCGAGAGCAGCCGGAGCATCCAGCTGGCCCTGCAGGTCACCGAGGCTCTGGCCTACTCCCACAGCTGCCTCAACCCCGTGCTCTACGTCTTCGTGGAGAAGAAGTTCCTGAGGCATCTCCGCAGGCTGGTGGAGAGGACCATGTGCTGGGTGAAGACCCTCATCACTCAGGACAACAGAGAACCCCCCGCTACTACCGCCGGGTCTGTCGGCTCACAGACCACCGCCGTGGACGAAACGTCCACCGTGGTGTGAATGTATGTGAGAGAGATGAACTGTTTTCTCGTCGCTTCTTTTAACACTTTCTGTGCTGTGCACGTTTTGGTGTTCCTTTAGCTATGTTGTCCTAGGGGGATCCTGAGAACAACATGTTTTCAGATGAGCGTCCGCAGACAAATATAGATAAGCCTAGGGGTCCATGGCATGAAATATATTGAGCATCACTGACACAGGAACATATATTTTTTTAGAAGAGCGAGAATCTAGTGTCAGAAACTAGATTGTAGCGTCAGAAACTAGAAGCTAGCATCAAAAGCTACAAGCTAGCGTGGGAAACTAGAAATAGGCGAAGTATCAGGAACTAGAATTTGGTGCTGTAAACTAGAAACTAGCGTTGAGAACTAGAAACTAATGTCAGAGACTAGAATCTTGACCCTACTACTTTATAGTTGGACACAGGGGCGTTTTTGCCATTAGGCAGACTAGGCAGTTTATAGGGCGCCATGAGGGGAGGGGGAAACTAGAATTGAACACATAATAAAATAATGTTATTTAGTTTAAAAATAGTTTATAATTTTATCCCTTGAAGGGTGCCATTTTACAGGAGTAAAATCCTGTAAAATGGGGGGCTCAAGGGAAAATCTCGCCTAGGGCTCCAAATTGCTTAACAGCAGAGTTAGAGGACACAGGGTTGGGAGCTCTGTCCCATAATTATACCCAAGTGTTGGAACTTGATCCAACCAACTTGTAGACTGTTGACTATGAGCAATGTAAGTTTATTGCATTACACTAATGAACCTAAAAGTCAGTGATGATTCAATTAAGGCTTGACAACGGAAAACTCGTTGGCAGACTGAGTGCCTTGGAGCTCCTTCTGTTGAAACATGCATGAAATAATGTAGGCCTACACCGAGAACCCTCAAACGTTCTGCCAAGTGGTCCTTAAGTGAGCATGAATACAGGATACAGCCACAGTTGTGCTCATGGGATAGATTTCACCTGCCCTCTGTTAGCCTCACGGTGAAACTACATCACGCCTGTTTCACTATGGCAGCCATTTTTAAACCACAGTCCAAGATTTTTCCACAATGAAATAAAGGCGTCTATAAACACTCATGCTCCATTCAAGTCCAGGATTTCTTCAATTCCTGTAGAATTCCGGGAGGAAGCTGATTGGAAAAAAGTTCTTCACAAACTATGTGTAGGTTAAATGTAATGCATATATATATTTTTTTCCTTATACTTTGCTTATATTTTGATGCTGCCACTGTTTCCCTGCAGACAGACACTTGCTTCATCCTGCAGACTGTGTAGACTGTAGAACTTTGTTGTTGTCAACATAAAAACAAAACATTCGTCTGGCTCAGGGAAGGCGGCGCTAATTTGTTAGGGGAGAGGGGGGTTTGTGGGGTGAGGCAGCGTTTTAGCCAATCACAGCACAGCAGTCTCCAGCAGTTTCATAATGAGCCAATAGAGTGGAGGTGAGGTGGAGTTAGATTCTGTTTACAAACACAGTGTTTGTACACACTAAAGTTGCTCCTATTACCTTTAAAAATGACTAAATCACTGCCCAAGCCTTCTCTTCTTGGAAAGTTAATTTTGATTTTGAATTGATTGTTCTCACATCTAAAAAAAAATATAGAAAAGAAAAAAGAAAGTGATGCATTTCATTATGTAAAATATCAATTTGTTTTCTTACTTTTATATAAAATAAACAACAATGAGAAACATCCGTTCAGTGAGCGAGTCGTTTAATTGATGATTTACTCATTCTAGAACACATGGTTTATTTAAATTCACCTCTCAGGAATAATCAACATAATACTTCACACAGTCTAGAGACTTTATACAAAGTCAAAAACAGACAAAACACACAGAGTTGTGACAGAGATATTGCTGAGTTATTTCTTAGGCCATATACTCTCTCTAAGACACACACACACACACACACACACACACACACACACACACACACACACACACACACACACACACACACACACACACACACACACACACACACACACACACACACACACACACACACACACACACACACACGTATGTCCTGGTGTTTCCCCAACTTGGTTTGTGGTTGTTTTCAGCTGATTTTTTAAAATAGAAATACTGTATGTGAGTGTATTTTGAGAGACTTTTTAGTGCCTATGCGTATGTTGTCTCACAGGGGAAATTCTATTTTTTTAATGTGTAGGCCATACCTGGGAATCATGCGGCCCGGGTCCAGTTAAATATGGAAAGTTGGTTAACCAGATGTAACTCTTTGAGAGCGTAAAAATGAAACCAAATGGACCCTTGCGGGTCCATTTGGTTTCATGTTTACACTCTCAAGAGTCAAAATATTCATCTGAATTAGCCAGAGAATGTAAAAGAATGGTCATTTTTGATCTATGTTTGCCTGTTTTGTTTGTGAAATCCAGCCTGGTATTGTGGACAAAAGCAAAAGAAATCTTTAGTTTTGGGGGTCTGTGGGGCTAAAATGTCATCAAATGTTGGTCCTCTGTGGCTCAAATACTGAATAAATTGAGGGCCCTGGTGTCAAAACGGTTGGTCTTACACTTGTATCTTGAAATTATATTAATATTACGCAGACTTCAGCCTTTAGTCTTGGCCCTCCACAATATTTTATGTATCTCATTTGGCCCCTTGGGGAAAAATAATTGCCCCCCCCCGGTGTACAGGCGATACTGTAGGCCCCAGAATTCTGATCATCTGCCCATCCACTTGCACTGAGTTGCCCCATGTAGTTGTGTACCTATTTTGTATAACGTCCCCATTAAACACCGTATCCTGTTTTTGTTTTTCCTCAAAAAGATAAAAAACAAAACCAAACAAACAAACAACACAAACAAATAGCCTACCCAAATATAGTCGTGTGCTAAAACGCTTGGGAAAACACTGAAATTGACAGAGAATTGCTTTGTATAGATAGATAGAGCAGCTATTATACACATCATTTATATCATTTATATATTTATATATATTGTTGTATACATACAGCAATGTCAGATGGTGGGCCCAGCAGTGTAACGTAATGTGCAATGTACTGCCTGTGGCATATTATTCACCTTGTGCTTCTCTAAGTTAACACAGTATTATCAGACGGTTGAGTTCGTACTGCAAACACAAACACTGAATGCCTTCGACAATGAATGGACAGCTTTGAGCGTTTCGCGTGAACGCAAAGGTTAACTGCAGCCGACGGCGAGAACGTGAATTGCGATTGGCCCGGAATGAGATGATGTGTGTGACGACGAGAGCGCCCCAAACTTCACTTCACACGGGTGTGATTCCTGTTTTTAACTCATTTACCGCGAGCGCGCGTTCGTTGTTTTCCGCTATATGCCGCGGCTCAAGCTAGTGCATTTGGTAAAAAAAAAAAAAAAACTTATTTTGAAGCGCCAGATCTCCTAAACAGGATGTGCGATGACGTCATGCTGTTTCTGGTGTCTTGACTAACCTGTCCTCTCACGATCTGAGCAAAAAGTTCTGGGTCAAAAGTCAGGAAGTGACGTCTAGCCCTAGTTGATCTACCCGTGCGCCAACGACATTCAGGGGCAGATTCTCAGGAGAGGCTTTTGAATGCATTGGATTGAATGGGTGCGAATGGGACAAAAAAAAAATGTCCCATTCGTCCATTCCGTCCCAAATTAAAGTCAGCCACGGGATCTTTATCAGACGATGCGCTCGGGCTAATAGTTGGATGAAAGAATGAAATCTACATTTTGTCGTGTTCTGCGCCTTCGTCGTGTTGGGTGAGCGTTGCCCCACGGTAAAAACACGATGAGCACGTGATCGGCGATAAAACTATTAAAAGAAAATATTGCCACGAATTGATCACAATGGAATCAAGCTAAACATCTGTTCTGCACGCTTCATTTTCTTTTATTCAATTTGTAGAAGAATTGTTATTTTTCGCCTGTTCTCTCTCCTATCGTATCGTGCCACTTTAACACAGCAAAAAACGGTGAACAAAATCCAATAATAACAACATATCTTTAGTCTTGGCTCCGCGAGGCTAAAATCATCTCACGCTGGTCTCGTGGTGGCTCGAATGCCGAACAAACGATGGAAATAAAACGAACGAAATAACAATGAAACAGCCCAGAGGGGACAGCCCTGAGACATACCAAATCTATTTCTCAGGAGAAAACAATGAGAAACATACTGTAGCTTTGAGATGGCTTAAATTGAGCAATATTTAAGCCATAGATGAGACTGATGTGATGCAAAAAGGAGATATAAGCTCATGGCTCCTGTTTCTCATTGTTTTCACCTGAGAAATATACTTGGTATGTCTCAGTTGGATCCTCTGATGAGCTATACAGGAGCTCTCAAATATTGCTCAATTGTTGCATCTCAAAGCTCATTGTTGCTGAGAAATAGATTTGGTATGTCTCAGATAGATGGAGTTGTACAGGAGATCTCAAACTTACAGTACAGTAAGCACTTGAGATTGTCAGTGGTGGTACCACCATGGCAATGAAATGGTAACCGCAGGAATGTGGTACCAGAAAGTTCCATGCTGTCACCAGGAGATTAACAGGTTAAAAACACATTTACATGTCCTACTACTTGGTTAGCGGTTCCTAATAGACAGAGGCGTACTTTTATAACCGTTGTTAATCAACCATTGACACCTTTTAAATGAAGTGTGAAAAGTGTTACCCTTCCAGGGCAGTGGT
Organism: Benthosema pterotum; assembly: GCA_039105355.1. Lineage (NCBI taxonomy): Eukaryota > Metazoa > Chordata > Actinopteri > Myctophiformes > Myctophidae > Benthosema > Benthosema pterotum. Next base: position 47,691,965 of record CM076974.1, read on the forward strand.
ACCACCATGATGCCCCACCAGCAGCCGAGTGTTAACTGCGACAATCTCAAAGTGCTGCTTACCACTGTAGATTCAGATTTCCTGTCTGGGAGGGTGAAAACCCCCTGAAATGAAAGGTGAGGAGAATGACTTAGTAGGTGTTAGTAGCTGTTTAGTGTAGTTTTGTTTCCAGTGAAGCATGGTGGGTCAGTGGTCTCCCAGCAGCCCCATCAGAGAGCAGGCCTGGGAGGACAGCTTGGGGCTGGAGTGTTGGCTCAGCTTAGCCAGGCTGTCCTTCAGGTTCAGAGACAGCATCTCCTCCTTCATCACACCTGCAGGGAGAGAGAGAGGAAGGGAGGGAGGGACACCCGGAGAGTTAAAAAACAGCGCACACTAACTACTAGCAGTGTTGCCAACTTACAAAATCTAAAATGCTCTAGTGAGTAGTGGCGACGCTTTCAAAATGCACAAGTGGCAAGTGTTGCCAACTTGGCTCATTTGTCGCTATATTTAGCGCTTTTTCAGACCCTCCCTAGCGCCAAAATTAGTGAAAAACTCCTGGCGGAAAATCTAGTGCTTTTTTGCTGGTGAGTTAAGGCGAAATTGGTTGACAGACGCCAGATATAAAACTCTCGTTTTTCACCATTTTTCCTCCTATGATACACTCTGTAACTTTTGAGATCGTAAAATGAAACCAAATGGACCCAAGAATCTACACATTTAGAAAATGGTAGAAGAATTGCTATTTTGACCAACATTTTGCCAGTTATTTCTCCTAAATTAGTCTGAGAGACTAAACAAAACATCAAATGAAGGGGCGCTGGTATGAAAATGGTTGAAAACCACTGTGACTGCACTAGCGCATTCTAGTGCATTTTGAAAGTGCCACTAGTGCATTTTGGATTTCGGTAGTTGGCAACACTGCTAGTGGCACTGGAATGCGCTATATGCTTGCCTGGAAGGGAACATTCTTCTACATTCTCTAGTTGTGTAGACTTGTAGGCCGTGCTCCAACCCAGCAAAAAGAGCCTAGAAAATGACTTTCGTTCCAATGTCTTTGGCACTACTGTTTCAATGCATTTTTGCATAGATAATACCCTTCTGGGCTTTGGGTTAAAATTTCTCCGCATGATATCCTGCAGTATTTTGTCAGGAGCCAGATATGTACAACAACTCTGTAACTAAAAAACGAAAATCGTATGTTGCTCTTTTTGCTTGTAAAATGTGATCTATTGATTTTGGCAACCCAAAATCTTTCCCAAATGTCATAAATACATATACCTAACATCTGAAACAATTATTGGTGCCATAGTTTACACATAAGTGTATTTAGATCATGAAATATAGCAAATTTGTTAAAAAACGCTTCACCTTAAGTGATTGTCACCAAGTACAATGAAACATACACATAGTAAATTTAGCCAAAAGCTTATGATTCATGCATAAAAATGTTCTCAACCTACTGTGTAATGAAAGGCATTAAAGAACATCAACACATCTTACCCCAAAATGACTGATAATCTATCAAAATGTTACCACGCCTCTAAATTGGAATATTGCAAAAAAATGCACAAGACTACAAATGAATGCACTGAAAGTCAGAATTATTGCAGCAAACAGTATGAAACATTTATTAAAATACCAGAAAGTGTCACAGCATCTGTCACCCCCCCCCCACACACACACACACACCACCACCACCACCACCTTCACCTTCACGTCCATCATATACTGTATATAAAATGAAATACAAAATGGCATACAAATTCAACATTATAAAATATGCTTGTTGGCTGTGCAAATAGGCTCTGTAAAAAGAGCTAAATGTATTGCATTAAAATGTATTTAAGGCAGTGCAAGACAGTTTTGCAGACATACAAGAACATCTACCAGTCTCACATTTGCTTTTCTTACAATTACAGTGAATTACAGTGGACTACCTGCAACACAGTGTCAGGGGCAGGATTTCTCGTCACCAATGTAACTGTTAACCCCCATCCTCCATGTCCCATCCATTGGCAATAGGTGAAGGAGCGCACACATACCATTCAGTGAATGTCTCATTACTTCTGCTTGGTAGTTTGCCCTTTTGCAGTGTTGGTGCAGGGCATCACTGGTTGGGGGAATGGACAAAGCTTTTTTGTTTTCTTCTCTTACTGTGTCTTTGAGAATCACAAGCTATTCTAGTTAATGCCTGAACATACACATGCATACAGTGAATAGACAAAGTGACTTGGACATATGGATTTGACCTTTAGATAAGATACCCAATGTCTTGACGAACAAAATATTTCACTTCGGGCACATTTAAATCCTCTCCTGTGGGGGTACGGGCATGTCATACTGGGAGATTACCAGTTGTCTTTAATATCAATCATCTGTGTACACTGTAGGGCTTTAACCAAAAAATCGATACATTGATGCATTGATTTGCATAACACGTGTCGACTCCAAAAAGCCCGAGTCGATAAGTTGTTTTTTTCCCTTCCTCCGAAGGAAAGGAGGAAAGAGAGGAATTAAACATGTTTTCCCCTTTTTTCTTTCTCTATGTGTGCGACGTGTGTGTACTGTGTATATAATTCAAATGTAATATTGGTTACTGTCACTCACGGACAGAAGTCTCCTTCGAAGTTTCCTTTGCAACTCTATCGGAGTTAAGCTTTAATTTAGGCAACTGCATGCGCAGTGCGCTCTTGCGCTCTGGGCGCGCAGCGTTCCAGCTGATCATTACGTACATACACGGATCAGATCGAACAGCAAACAGTGTCAGAGGAATACAGAACTTCATCAACCAACACCTCCCCGTGCAGTGACCGTCTTGTTCTTCGTTTCGCATTAGGATACCGCACGGGACGCATGCTTCTGTCCGCGTCATTCTCATTAATTTACTGAATGAATCATAAAAGAAAAGCGGCGCGATGGTGGTGTTGGAGGAGGAGGAGGAGGCTACATGTAAATGGATCGTATTCTGCGTTCTAACGTGTGGGCTGCTGTGTATTGATAATGTTATGTGTTTTTATGGCTGGCCTGGGAGTGGACGATGTGCAGCTGTGTGCCAATATTGTATTCATATTAAGCTTGCCACATGCGCCATGCGTAGCCTCGCGATGTGTTTTGTATAAGCACTGCGCCGGCATATAGCGGCACCATTTGATCCCTGACCCCTCCTCCCGGACCCCCCCCCCCCCCCCCCCCCCCCCACGCCATAAAACGATAAATCGATACAACTTCGACTTGACTGTCTGACAAGTCGACTTGAAAAAATCTCAAGTCGTTAATGCCCTAGTACACTGTAACACTGTAGTGTCCTTAGTTATGTGCTCTGTAGTGGTTCATTGTCACTTTCTGCTTCTCTTACATTGGTTGAGTCAGTTTTTGTTGTATTAGATGAATGACGTAGACTGTCTAGAAGTTTTATCTGCTGTTAATGTTTCAACACAAACATTTTAGAGATGATGTGCTTTGAGGGGCAGTGCAACACCAGTTGGGGGAAATCACAGGCCAACCACCTTTACAGTTTGCCCTGCCTGTAAAATAGAATGATAGGGAAAGATTAGCACAAGTGTAATAATGTATTTTTTGTTGTTGTTCCTTTTTTTATTTCAGAAAGAAACATCCATCCATCCATTTAATTTAATGGTCCATAAAATTAACTATGGAGAGGTTCCAACGGTACTAAGGGCATGCTTCACGCAGGTTCATGAGCTACACAACCATTTTACTAGAGCCAGTATTGCGGATATTGCTGCCGTCTTTTAAAAGCAAGGTGGGCAAAGGCTCATTTATTTACATAGGAGCCACACAGTGGAATAGCCTGGAAGCTAACTTAAAACTGACTTCTAATTTAAGGTCCTTTAAACAAAAAACAAAGGTATGGTTAATTGAAAATGTCCCACTATAAGTGGCCAGCATAGACATCCCCTTTGGGAGATGGGGGCATGTATTCTATGTGTCACTTTGTAATGTAAAAAATGTATGGTAATGTAATGTACCTTTCATATGAATCATTTTGTAATGTAAATAATGTATGGTAATGTAATGATGTACTTTTGTTAACTTATGTTCAGTGTAAATCAAATCAAAAATCATCCATTATGCATAGTCACGTCATGGTTAACAATGAGAACCAGTTCAGTTTAAACTAGCATTTTTTGCGACAGGATGAATGAATGAAAGAAAATCGTATTAACAGAAATGAGAGTTACAGTACAAGTCAACTACACACTGCTACAGAACTGATAACAGCTTGTAGAATTACAGTACAATTCAAGTACAACTACAGCAAATCTGAAAAACTGATTAACTATTTAATACACTTGTTTACAATAGTAGCCAACTTGTTCATTTCATTAAGACATTCAAATACATACTAAACAACTAGTTCAGTAAAGTCAGAAACAGCAAATCATGGAGGTAAAATCATAGTGGAGGTAAAAAGGGAAAAGAGGAATGTACCTAGAGGATAGGGGGGTTTGGGGGGCGATTAGATATACATTTGTTGTTTTACAGAGGCCAGTTTCGAATTGCAGCCATCTGTAGGTGCCCCAGGATAAATCTGATGTTTTTGTTTGTACGATAATGGTCAAAGACACACCACAGTTACCTGAAATCTGAAGCAACAGCATCCGCAGTCTTCCTCTTCTTCTGTGTCTACAAAAGTCGTTGTAGCTGACAGCAAAAGGTTGTTTCTGAAAACATGTACACATAGACACAAATGTTGTTGGTCAATGCGTTACTTTTGAAATATGCACTGTAATAACTCACATACTATATAATAACTCACACTTGGTCTGTGTTGCAGTGCGTGTTTCCGTAGCGTTGAACATGAGGCAGCTCTTGTGTTCTGTCTATAACAGGACTGATGGTCTCAGCATCCTTCAGCAACAGGCCTTTAAACAAACAAAATAACAATGATAATCTGCTGTATTGTCAAATCACAGATTTACAAATTTACAATTGTGTGTGTGTGTGTGTGTGTGTGTGTGTGTGTGTGTGTGTGTGTGTGTGTGTGTGTGTGTGTGTGTGTGTGTGTGTGTGTGTGTGTGAGAGTGAGAGAGAGAGCATTAAACGTGGTAAATGACAGTGGTCAAAACAACAGGCCTTGCTGTGACCTGCCCCAACATAACCTCCAACTTCCAATTCCATTTTGTTATTTTATCCCCTCAACTGTTAATATATCAATTAGTTGTAGGTGTTTTAGCCACACATTGTTCTTTTAATCAATGATAATGAATATAAAATAATTTCACTTCATCACCAAAGGCTTTACTGCTTCCCAAAAATACATGAATATGGACATTAACATATTTTGCTGTTGAAATTGACAAAGGAACTGACACATTTTGTCTTTCTAATTCCCCAAAGCCTGGGAATCAAATGCAGATCATCAAACACTTCTGATGTAATGGAAACATTATGCAGTGTAGTGCTGGGCACATTTGGCACCAAGGATCACTGGTTTAAGTGCAAGCCTACGCACAATTCAACATTCGTAAAACTCTGAACTCTGACTGCATGGGGACTGGGGAGAGTCATTATTGCTCACAATATAATATAATGTATAATATACACTAATCAAACAATAATGTGAGACAACATTTTTTTTAAAGGAAGCGATGTGTGTTATATTAGTGTACAATGAACATAATTATGTTGGAATTAATGCTGACATTGTAATCGCACAATATAGCTGCCTATTTAGAAAATACAAACATTGGCACATTGTTTCCAAATGGGTGCAGAGCCCTGATATGCAGTATTAGGCTACAGTAATAGCACCATGATCAGCAGGGGTGTAGTGGAGGGGGGACGCGGGGGACGGCGTCCCCCCACTTCTCACATCTAAAATATTTTTGAGTCTGAAAAAAATCATTAGCATGGTGAAATACATCTTGATGACATCATCAAGATGTGTTTCACCATGTTAATGACTTTCTTTTTTCTGAGAGTGTACAATTTGGTTCACATTTGTACAAAAAATCAAATGGGGGGAAAGCCAGTTTTCTTTAAAATCTCTCAAAAAACTGTTTTAGTTTTGTGTAAACGTGTGTGTGTGTGTGTGTGTGTGTGTGTGTGTGTGTGTGTGTGTGTGTGTGTGTGTGTGTGTGTGTGGAGGGGGAGCGCTTACCGTGAAAGATGATCTCCAGCAGAAGCAAACAAAGCCACTGTTTAGCTCAGGATCTAAGTGTCCCACCGTGTTGCTGCAAAACCTGGATGTCCTCCTCCTGTACTGATAAAAACGTGCATATAGCACCGTTTGGATTCCTCTGTATGCACTTTTCTTTCTTTGTTTTGATTTATTTTGCTCCTGCTGCTCGATGTAGCGGTCGCCATTGTTGTTATGATGGGGAAGGGAATAAAGCTGCCACGCGATTGGAGCATGTGACCAAAACCGCACCACTCCCCCTTAAAATACTAGTACGCCTAGTAAGAAATAGTCCCGTCTTTGATTGCCGATTATAAAAATACTGCAGGATGGCACATGGAGAACTTTTTTATTTGGGCTTTCTACATATATCTCTCTTTTATGAAGCCAAAATTATGTAGTGCCACGCGGGTCGATACGAGAGTGAACGAAAATCGCCTTGGGAGCACGGCCTATTGGGGCCAATTCAGATGATGAATATTTTAACTCTTGAGAGTGTAAAAATGAAACCAAATGGACCCTTGCGGGTCCATTTGGTTTCATTTTTACGCCCTCAAAGAGTTACATCTGGTTAACCGACTGTCCATCATTTAGCCTGGGGATCACTGGTTGAAAACCACTGTCATAGGAGGAGAAATGGTGAAAAATGTGGGTTTTATCTTTGGCGCTGTCAATCAAATCCACCCCAACTCACCAGCCAAAAGCACTAAATCTAGTTTGTCAGGCTTAGTGGGCGGAGCTAATGTGTGTGTGTGTGTGTGTGTGGGGGGGGGGGGGGGTGAGGCAGCGTGTTAGATTCTGTTTTAAACAAATCTGTTTGTTTAGAACAGCACAGTTTGTACGCACTAAACTTGCCTCGATTACCTTTAAAATAATGGCTGCTATTCTCAATCGCTGTGGTGCAGCCAGGTACGGTGTAAGTCTTCTCATTGGCTGCATGGCAGCAAATCAGGTCTGGGGCCTTGTGGTAGGCCGAAAGCCTGTACCACGAGACCTGGGCCTGGGCTCACCAAATAATTATACCCATAATAATTAAAACCAGTCATCAAGAGCTTCAACTCATGATGAACAAAGCAGGGGAGTACAGTAACAATTTTAATTGGTGGGCCAGGTGATTTCTGGACTTTTTATTTGGGTAATTATTTGGTAAGCCCAGGCCCGGGTCTGGTGGTACAGGCTTTCGGCCTACACACAAGGCCCCAGACCTTATTTGCTGCCATGCAGCCAATGAGAAGACTTACACTATACCTGGCTACACCACAGCGTTCGAGAATACCAGCCAATGTCTTCTAAATCACAAAAGTTGTCTAAAAAACATTTCTTTCTGCAGTATATCGCTGGTTCTGTTTGCAATGAGAGGTGCATACAGTTTTGGTACCAGAAGGGCGTAGAGTTTGGGATGTGTGGAGTGTTGTCCCAACATCTGTATTAAAAAAAAAGTTAAAACAGTGGGATCTGTGGGGCTAATTATTGTCAATTTTGGGGGTCCTTGACAGGAAAAAATAAACTAGGGATGTCCCGATACAGACACAAAAGTATCGGATCGGCACTTTTTGTCCCTTTTATATCATATCTGCAAATACTGTATGGGTATCGGAAAAGTATCAGTATTGGCTCTTATTTGTCATTATCGGGTCACAAATTGGCAAATATGCCTGTCTAACCAGTGATCAGACACAGGGGTAAGGGGTTGACACCATGGCAGTTAAGTAAAATGTTGGGTCATGTGGAGTTTCCCAAGTGCACATTTGAGAGAGGAGTATGTTATTCCCTGTTGGTGACTTCATATAAAGGTATTTTTTTCTTTTGTATGTTATTATATATATTCTTCTCTGGTATCGGTATTTGGTATCGGTATCGGCTAACACAAAAATTGTGGTATCGGGATTGGATCGGAAATGAAAAAGTGTCATCGGGACATCACTACTATAAACTATATATAGTCATAACATTGGTATAAAACAAAATTACCGGAGTTGACCATGCTGCAGATGACCCCTAGAGCGCTGAACTTGACCTCCACGGCCCCGGCGGGGTCGTCCAACATCTTCTGCAACGTGGGCAGCAGTTTGGCTTCTTGGAACGATTCACGTAAAGACTCTGCAACATGTCAGTGACAGACACAGGTAAATGGAAAGGCCATGTCTTGTTCAATGTTCACATCTGTATAAGTGTGGCCTATAGACACATTGTTGGGCCCTATTTTGATTGTCTTAAGCAGGGGTCCCCTCACGTTTTTGGCTTGAGAGCTACTTTCAAAATGGCCAGCTCAACAATATCTACACATCAAAAATGTGTTCCATTATTGAAAATCCATTTCAAGACCCCCTGGAAAGTTTGAGCTTTGAAATAGTGGTGGTGGTGTTACTTACTCTTATAGGACCAGATTCAGGGAAGCAAATACGCCCACGCACTGAAGCGTATCGACATTAACGGTCATTCTCTCGCCTCGCCGGTAATCAGAAAGAAGAATTTTACACCGCAGGACGAGACGTTCATCGCGCAGCCGTCGGACAATACGCACATTGGCAAGTCAGCTCAAGAGGTGGTGTAAGGAGCACATGGCTTGCCTATATGTACCTGCAACAGTGGAGTTGATACCAGGGCACACTATTTAATCAGCATTTGAGCCACGGACCACCAAATGGACCACCTGTGTGTGTGTGTGTGTGTGTGTGTGTGTGTGTGTGTGTGTGTGTGTGTGTGTGTGTGTGTGTGTGTGTGTGTGTGTGTGAACAAATCGCCGATCACCGAAATCAAAGGCATTATAAAGGGATTTAATGACAATTCCAGCTCTCAAACAAGGCCCGGACCTCTATGGAAATAATAATACATAGGTATACCTTTTTCCTTTAACGAAAAAAAAAAACTTACATTAATTATGTCCCTAAACGATTTTTTAAAAAAGTTCAATTTTACCACTGTATTAAAATAACAATTCTACGGCCCATCACTGCTTTTCCAACTCCACACAGAATAGTTTAATGTGCCTAGTAACTTACCTCCTTACGTCTTTTCAAAGGACCGTTATATCCAACACTGGAGCCTATATCCAGTGAAATGAATGCAGCTGACGCGCTAAATTAATTAAATCACTGGAGCAGGTCTGTAGCCTACATATTGGGCCAAATCAATGAACTGTGCAAAGGTCCAGCACCTCAAACCCGCTGGATTATAATTCAACACCGAAAATGATTGTGTCTGTTTTTGTTTTATCATGGATGGGTCTGTGCGACTCTCCAATCTCACAAATACCACATGCAGAGGCTGCTCTGCTGGGTGGCGCCCTTGCCAGAAATAGGCTAATAAATGAATAGGCTAGCCTAAATAAATAAATGTGAGAATATGCTGTGCTTCGGGTTGAAATGCATGAGAAGGTAGGTATCCATATGTAGGAAACGGATGCTTTTGGTGGTGGTCCAGGACCCCCCCTTTTTCGCTTAGTTTTGTAGTTCTTCACACTAGCCTATTATTTATTCGAGGACGAGGAGGAGTGATCAGTCCATCTAGCCTAGACCCCGATGTCCCGTGAACTTGATGATCAGCTGATTTTGACAGCAGATACTCAATAATAAATATTATTATTGCCTGTTATATTATATTTCATTTAATATTGTAGGCAGCGTTGCTTAATAGATCTGACCCACATTCAGACTGGCATGATTGACTGTAATTACTTAATTGGTTGCACAGCTGTGTAACATTCGATATTTTAACATTTTAAAATATTGTAATATAGCCTCAAACATGTAGCCTACAGTATATTCGTTCAATGAGGTTTTGCCTTATAGAATAGGCCTACATGGTTCTCAGTTTTTCAAATCAAGCCCCTGATAATTAATAGGCGCGCACATGTGGTCTAAGCTGTCTAAGCTCTATAAGCTGCGCAGATAAAAAAGGACGACGCATTAGGCCTATCTCTTTTCATATTGTTTGAAGTCATATAAAACCTATACCTATACCTATACCCAATGAAATATAAAATATATAAAATATACACTGTATTGACACATTGGAATTAAAACAATCGCTTGCAAACTGAGTGAGTAAGGGACAATTGAAATCTCAAGTTTTGACGGAGTCCGTGCGGAGTTGATGCCTGTTGACAGATGCTTGGATTCATATATGGTAAGTGCCTGCTTACAACGCACACGTTTGACAAAATATGCAGTCTGAACAATTGTTGTACATAAGCGGTGTGTGGCAGAATTAAACATATATTTTGAGGTGGAGGACTGCTGTCGCATTGGGACATGCGAGATGCTGAGGGCATGTGCGTCAGGCAGAAATGAGGAGATCTGCAAAGTAACGCCATAAGCTATAATAATAATAATAATAATAGTATTAATATGTTTGCAAATAACAGCTCATGGGCGCTTATTTGTACGTGGGCGATTATTTGGACAAGGCGTTATTAAGCAAAATGATGTGGGAACATGGGCCTTATTTAGTAAGGGCTGTTATTTGGTATTTTATGGTAGGCCTATGATCGTGCTTATATCTTTTTATTAGGCCTATATTATTGTTTACCTTTGCAAAGGTGAGAGTGAGCAATTGTTCAATAGAAAGGGCTTTTATATTTTAATTACCAAATAGCTGAGGTTGAACTAAATACTAAATAAATGCATTTGCATTATATAAGGGGCGGCTTATATTTTTTAGTGCTTGCATTCAATCAGTTGACATTGCAAGTGACTCTTCTGTCAAAATCAGCTGATCAACAAGTCCATGCGACATGGGGGACCACAGAGAGACCACAATGTTCAGTTGTAAAATTTCAGAACTCTGGGCTGCAGCTAGAGTTCAGACAAACTGCTGACTCACGTTTGTTGCCTTTTATGGTAAGAAATGGGGCGTGGAAGAATGAAAATGGGATGGTCCTGTCATTTGCGATCATTCTCACACGCTGGTATTCCTCATGCACGGGCACCTGACGTACGCTACCTCCAGAGGATTACGCTCAGCGTACTCAGGGTTCTCTGTATTGCACCGTTGGTTCGAGTGGATCGTGTTTACGGGCACTTGGCACCCCCTATCGTTGAATGTGCGTATATTTTCTTTTCTGAATTAGGTCCATAGTGTTTAAGAATAATGCACTTATAATGAAACATAGAGGGGGAGAATTGGAAGGTTTTCCTGTTTATCCTATTACTGACGTTTGAAAACAGTATTTGGAGGTTTGATTTGACAGTTTGTGATGTTTAGTTCTTGCACTTTCACGTTTTTGTCCACAATTGCGAAGAGAATTGGCAAAATATTGGTCAAAATAACATTCTCCATTTTCTAATTGTGTGGACTCTTGAAAATTACGTCATTCAGATATTTAAATATAATTTAACTCTTGAGAGCGGTAAAATGTGATCTCATGTGATCTACCTGCACGGCCTGTGTGATCTACTGGTAGATCACGATTTACCTTTTGGGCAGCCCTGGTCTTAAGTATCAAGTCTTAAGTCAAAACGTGGAGGTGTGGCAAAGCTGTTTGGCCTCTCAAAACAGCCAAACAGCTTTGCCACACCTGCAAGTTTTGACTTAAGACCAATACTTAAAAACAATCAAAAGGAATTTTAACCATTTTATTAACGCCCACATGTTTAAAAACAGTACCCAGCTTGTAGACCACATGATATTTTCAATCTGTATCTATTATGAAAACAGTTTTCCTCTCAAAGGTGCAAAGGGTCCCTTATTAGGGTGAAATATTCAAGAACGATTAGCACTGAGACATCACAGTGAGGTGTCAGAGTCTCTCTCTCTCTCTCTCTCTCTCTCTCTCTCTCTCTCACCGATGTCGATAGCAGACGCGATGGCCAGGGCCACCAGGGCCTCGTTCTGCATGATGACGTGTTCGCTGGTTGCCATGGAGATGAGGTGTCGCACCCCGTCGGCTTTGGTCACGGCACGGATCACTTCCTGTCCCACAGAGGAAGGAAGTCAGGATCACTCAATAACCAAAATGAACTGGAGTGTGTGCACAGTGTGTGTGTGTGTGTGTGTGTGTGTGTGTGTGTGTGTGTGTGTGTGTGTGTGTGTGTGTGTGTGTGTGTGCTGTGTGTGCTGTGTGTGTCGGGGGCGGATCTAACATTTCCCAATTGGGGGGGGCAGGAGAAAATTGTGTGGGGGCGGCTTCATCGCCCGCGTCGCTTCGCGCCACGGGCGATGAAGCCGCACCCATACCATTTTCGCTTACAGGACTTTTATTAGTCAAGTAAAGCATCAATAATAACATCAGTTGTTGTTGAATTTGCAACAGACACGCAGCATGCATAAAGCTAAAGGTCTAACCCAGAGAGTTTTCTGTTTTCAATGATGAAATGCTGTTGGTTTAGTGGTGACACAGCTGTAGTTAGTTAGTAGCAGTAGTAGTGTTTCAAATCATTTTAAATATAAGCACTTTAACTTGAAATATATTTGAAATTTGGGTTGTTTTGCATGCCATCATGTTTGGTGGGGCAGTCAGGGCATCTAGGGGGGCATTGCCCCCCCATGCCCATGCCTAGATCCGCCCCTGGTGTGTGTGTGTGTGTGTGTGTGTGTGTGTGTGTGTGTGTGTGTGTGTGTGTGTGACTCACAGGGTTGCGGCTGTGCCTGATGAGAGCAGCCAACAGCCGGTTGGCCTCTCCTCTCACCCCGGCGTGGTCCTTGGCCTCGCACCACTCCATGACACGAGCCATCAGCTCTTCATCCTTACCCAGCACTGTGGCTGCCTCCTCTGAGACACACACACACACACACACACACACACACACACGCACACAGCACACACACGCCCACACACACACACACACACACACACACACACACACACACACACACACACACACACACACATACTGGTATGGGTGGTTTATGAGGACATTCCACATCATACCAGTTTTTTCATGGATTATGGGGACACACCTTTCCCATTGTCTTAGAGATATGCCGCAAAGACTAAAAAATTACCCTCAAAAACAGGAATATTTCTGTCTATTTGAACTTCAACAATTGTCAAAGGAGGTCAAGATTTTCACATTCAAATGAAGTCAGACTTTTTGAGGATTATGAGGACAGGGCGGGGCAAGGTGGGACTTAGCAGAATAAGGCGTTTCCTAGCACAAAGGTGGTTTATGAAGACCTCCCTTACTTATTGGGACATTATCCATACACACACACACAATCATGGCAAAACCCTTGGTTATGAGGACCATACTGCTTTAACTGGACATTACCCATACACAAACACAGACACACACACAATCATGGCAAACCCCTTGGTTATGAGGACCATACTGCTTTAACTGGACGTTACCCATTCATCCATACTATAACTAAGGACATGAATGAATGAATGTCTGTCTCTCTGTCTGTCTGTCTGAAGCCACCAGAACTTCTCACAGACTGCACCAATCAGTCTGAATTTTCACAGTCATTGAGCATAATATGTGTTATAGACAGACAAAGCCCCTTTTTCAAATTGTTAATGAATCATTAATTTAATAGTGCATTAAATTTTCCCCCATCGACTTAATATGGGACACTCCGACCGCCCCCTACCGTCACACACATCACAGGTCACCGTTCTCGGTGTTACCCCACTCTCATATTCCCACTGCTACACCAGCAATGCAGCTGATAATGGGGTATACAATTCAATTCCTATACACGCGGTATTGGTGTTGGGGAGGAGGAGGCGGCACGCCACCCCCCCCGCCCAGGGCTCTACAGTCGACTGGGTATCTCATTTGCGATACATTTATAATGCTACCGTACAGCGGTGGTGTTCGCTAAAAACAAGCCGATCTTCAAGCTAACAACAGCCGACTTGCATGGAATCGAGAGACCAAGTGCGCAAGGACAGTTGCATGCCGTTACTCACGCTCTGTCCAAAAAAAGCTGAATGACTTTCGACACCAACATGGAATATAAGCGCATGGACACGAGTGAGCCCTGGGTGCCTCGCATTGCCAAAAAGATAACCTCTGTGAGGTTGCCCAATTGGCAGGAGGCTCCAAAAACAGTCGAAGATGTCTTTTAAGGGGTTTTATTAAATCCCAGTAGTGCATATATACATTGAACAAAAAAAAACAGCAAAATAATATTGGCCAAAAAACGAAAGAAAGAACCGAGGAAAAACTAAGGCGAACTGAGGACTGACAAAAAAAATGCACTAGGCTATGGCCACTGTACAGGCCCTAGACACTCTCACACGTGTGTGTGCGCGCAGCACGGCTGGTAGACAGAATTGAAGAGCCTTCACAGCAGTCTCATTTTTATAGGGGTGGATCCCACCACTGAGAGGGTTCTCAATTAAGTCAATGCAGCAGATCTACAAGCTCACTGGACTCAAAATACAGGCAATATAAATCCATGGCAATAGATATTAGTTGTTAGACTAACATCCCTATGATTCACATCACTATATTGTATAGTAATCCGATATCAATCATTTCAGTCTGTAAACCACCCCTCTCTTCCCCACAGCACTTGGCACCTTCCACACTCTATTTCAGCCAATGGCTGCCTTTGCTCTGGTTTGGCAGTGGAGCTGAGCAGAGGAGGGCCAGTGCTGAGGTGGAGACAAAGGTGACAAACAAATGATGAATGAAATGTTTTCTCTGAAATTACTATTATTTCAAGTTAATTCATTATAATACTCATTTGAATACTCATTAAGAATAATAATGAACTAAATGAAATGAATTATTGCAACCATGCACAAACAATGTCTCTTAGCCCTCCGCCCCACACCCCACAGTCACTTGCAGTAGCACCCAACCCGGCCGGTGATGTTATAATGATTGGCTGCCTCTGTGTGTTTGTGTGTGTGTTCTTCTTTAGATAGTTTTTGGGCACGGGCTGCCCCGTGACAGCCTCGTCTCGCAACGGGTCGGATGCGTGACCACTGTTCAACAACAGCAGGGACGTGCAACTTTTCCTATGCGTGTGTGTGCGCCCACAAACGTCTCCCTCCGAGTCTGCACTGGGTTAAAACAGTGGGTTTCACCAGTGGTCCCCAGGTTAAATGATGGACATGGTGAACCAGATGTAGCTTTTTGGGAGCTTAAAATATCTGAATTAGCCCAAGTCTACACAACCACAGAATGAAGAAGATTAATGGCCAGCTTCATCTGTGTGATTTACCATTTCCCATGTACAAATATAGGGTGAAGTAAACATCAGAGATGCTCGCTACAAGCTGCAACTAGGACCTATGCTAACCTATGCTAAGATCTCCTGAGGCACGACTCCCTGATCCCACAGTTGGATCATTGTCAGCAGGTGTCTCAGGGTCGCTGGTGTTTCGCCCCTTAACCTGAACACCTCTCCTGAGTGGGGCAGCAGACTGACCAGCCTTCACCAGCAGAAGGGTTCCACCTGTGGGCTCTTTCCATCTACGGCTGGGGGGGGGGCAAATTTGCAAGGCAGGGGCGTCACTCCCTGAGCCAGGTCTATCTGAACGAGGCCGCATACCCTGACACCTCTCCTGAGCGGGGCGGCAACGGCTGACTAGCCGTCACCGGCGGAAGGGTTCCAAACGTGGGCTCTTTTCATCCACAGCCATCTTGAGCTGGACTCGGCTGCTGCGGTAATGTCCCTGATGGCACTCTTCAGCTGACTAGGTTCCAGCCCGACCTTCCGCAGGAAGCAGTTCACCGACTTTGCCGGGAACCCGCGGCAGCAGACTTCAATGGGGTAGCAGGTGGCTTGCCACCCCTTTAACACAGCTTCATCGATCAAGTCCTGGTATTTGTCTCTTTTCAGTTGGTCTGATACAGCCAGCCTCTTCTCCCAGGGTACCGTGAGTTCAGCGACGATGATGGTTTTTGTGCTCCTCGACAGCAATACCAGATCTGGTCGAAGGGAAGTCACTGCCATGTCTTGCGGGAAAACAAGTTTCCTCTTCAGGTCCACGTTCAACTCCCAATCTGAAGCGCCTTGCAAGGTACTGGGTCGGGTCTTGGTTGCTGTTCCGGTCTTTCCATGAACCTTAGATCCTTCCCTGATGAAGGCTTCATATCCATGTGAAAGTTGTGGCACAAAACGCCTATTTAGTCAAATATCTCCACTTTTCACGAGACACACACACAGACATCTCTCCCTTCGGGCGAAGGGGATCATAATACCACCTGCACCTGATCACTGCAAACGTCATCAGGCTAAGACAAAAAGTTCGGGGAACACAATTGCCTGGTGCATTGCGATAGGGGCTGGGTAATTAATCACACCACCTGCCAATTGTGTTCCCAAAATCTTTGTGTTAGCCTGATGACGTTTGCAGCGATCAGAGGAAGTTGTCAAAATGCGTTCAGCTGGTATTATGAGCCCCTTTGCCCGAGTCTGTGTGTGTCTCGTGAAAAGTGGAGATATTTGACTAAATAGGCGTTTTGTGCCACAACTTTCACATGGATATGAAACTAGAGGACTATATCGCACTCCACGTCTTTGGAATTATTTAATGGGTAAGTAAACAGGGAATAATGAGTATGAAAAGAGCGCCAACATTTAAATGTTACCACAAGTCATGGCTCGTGAAGTATGGATTTATTCTTGAAAAAGAATAATAGCCATGTAGGGCTAATTCAACGGGTAAGGTCCTAGTATACACAAACGCAGACACACACACAATCATGGCACACCCCTTGGTTATGAGGACCATACTGCTTTAACTGGACGTTACCCATACACACAAACACAGACACACACACACAATCATGACAAAACCCTGGGCTATGAGGACTACCAGGTTTAACTGGACATTGACCATAGCAGGAGTGCAAAATGCCAACAGACTGGCCAGTTGTGTGAAGAACCCCCCCCCTCCACACAAACACACAGAGTATCATGACAAAACCCTGGGCTATGAGGACTACCAGGTTTAACTGGACATTGACCATAGCAGGAGAGTGAAGAACGTCCCCACCTCCATACACACACACACACACTATCATGACAAAACCCTGGGCTATGAGGACTATAGGACAGGTTTAACTGGACCTGACCCAATCAAATGATGCCACAGAACTTATTTCTCAGTCACCGGGTCTCTTGTAATAACCCTGAATTATTGATACTGCAACCAGTTATTTAAATTCCTGTGTTGATATTGTCATTAGAAAAACTGAATTTACCCAAATGACAAAGCATACTCTGCTGTCGGTTCAAAAACTCCAAAATGTTAATTTTCAAATGGAACACAACCACCCTGAAGAATAAACATTGTATTGTACTCTTACATCGATTGAGTTAGGCATATAGAAATTTGATTTATTGAAGAGTATACAACCTTGTTCATAACCTTTGTACTGATACATTGTTGTACTGGTTCCTTGTTTGTTTCTTGTTGTTCTGTTCATGCTTTGGCAATGTAAACGTATGTTTTCTCATGCCAATAAAGCCAATTGAATTGAATTGAATTGAATTGAATTGAATTGTCTATTCGCTCACATGGCAGTGAATGCTGGACCCTGAAGCCAAACCAGCTGAAGTCTCCAGACGGGCTATTTAAAAAAAAACATTGTGTACAGTACCAAACTTCAAAAGGCGTGTACGTGATACCACAAGAATTGGTGTAAGTGAATATGAAGGGTCAGGGCAGAGAGCGACAGCACTGTTTGTCCAGAGCACACAATACTTTGTATCAGTCCATAATGCATAAATAGCAGCATGAACTGACTCCTGACTAGGAGTCAGTTCATGCTGAGTCAGTAGGCTGCAAAGAGTCAGAAAGAGGGAGCAAGATAAGTGTTTCCTCCAATTTTATATACAAGAAGATGGGCCTTCATAGAAAAAAGAAAAAAAGAAGAAGATTGTTTTGAAGTGTTGAAATATGCTGAAAAGCCATGATTGAGTCATGTGTCAAAAATGCCCTGAGGAGAAAATTCAACGTAAAATAGTGCTGTACTATTGGCAAAAAAAATAAATGTACTAAATGAAAAATGAAACAAGGACAATTGCTGAGGCGGGTTTAGCACCCAGTGGCACGCAAAATGCAGGAGAGACCTCAGCTTTTTGCCAGAGTGTGAGTGTGTAAAGTGCTGGCCTTTGACCATAGCGTTACAGTGAATACTATTATGGCAGGGAAAATGACCAGGGGGTACACTAGACAAGATATGTTGTGGTGGGGTATATAAGTCAGCTCTTATTAAAGTGTCTCTCAAGTTTTTGGCCCACTTGTGGGCAAAGATAGGAGTGTTTCTAAAAACTGAACCAATGCTGGGGTCAGAAGACAAGATGTGCCAGTGATTTTGAATGACCTTATGAATGTCGCTAGAAGCAGAAGAAAAGGTAGTAGCACAGAGTATTCTGTTGGACCCTTTAGAAGGCACCGTCTTGGGAGATAGTAGGTCTTCCCTTTTAACCTCTTTTGACCTCTAGCTCTCTCTAGAGCCTGATTCAAAACAGTGTGACTATAGCCTTTAGAGGCAAACCTAGAACACAGTGCAGCAGCCTGCTCTTCAAAAGTGACATCAGATTTTTCTCACTCTGACAAACTGACTATAGGGTAAACTTTTCTGTTGGATGTCCAGGTGGATGGTAACTGGAGTAGTGTAGAAGACTATTACGATCAGTTTCGTTTCTGTGAACAATGGCATCAACTACATTTGTTTTATGGACCTGTACATCTAGGAAGGAGACAGTGTTGGCTGTGTTCCATGGTGAACTAAGTAAGCACTAAGTAAGACTTAAAGTCAAAAAGTTTCTATAACGAGCCTCTGAAGACTAAATGACTAAATGTCATCTACAGTATATACCTAGACCAAGACTTAATTGAAGCAGAAAACGGGTTATTATTATATATGAAATCTTCCTCAAATTTCCCCATAAAGAAGTTTGCAAAATTGGAGAACAGGGGCTACCCATGCTGACCCCCTGACACTGAAGATAGTATGAATTCTCAAAATTTTTGTTTAAAACCAAATTTGTGTGTTCAACCAGGAAACCAGTCAGGGGAATCTTGCTTTCTCTTTGGTCCAAATAATAGGTCCAAATAATAGGCTAAGACACTGAGGCCCTCTTGATTGGGAACATTAGTGTACAATGAGGCTATATCAAGGCCACATAGATAGTCATTCTCCTGAATGTTACCAATAGATTCAATTTCGTTAAAAAAATCAGTAGTGTCTTTTAAAAAAAGAGGGGAGCTGGTTGACCAAAACCTTTGATATGTCTGTCAATATAATGTGATAAGGGCTCTGTTAGAGATTGGTTACCCGCTACAATGGGGCAAGCTGGAACAAGTTCAACCAGAGACTTGTGGATTTTGGGCAGACAGTGGAATAAGGGACGGACAGGATGTTTTTGAAAAAGAAAACTAAATTCATCTTTAGAGATCAGAAATTCACTCAAAGCATTGGTAAAAAATGATTCAATTTCTTGAGAGAATTTCGTGGTGGGGTCACCATTTAAAGGGGTATAGAACTCAGTGTTACTAAGTTCTCTTTCCTATGAGTCTTTCCTCTTTCCTATGAGTCTTTATTTTTAATAACCATGAACTGAACTTTAGAGTGCTGGCATATTTTTCCATTTTTTACGCGAAACAAAGGCACCTATGGTTGAGCTAATGTGTTTACAATTCATAATCTAAGCACTTAGCAGACGTTTTTAATCCAAAGCGATTTGCAATCATCATCATGATACTTCAATTCAATCACATACAAGTATCTAATCAAGGAAAAAACGGGCGGACAGTAAGCAGGTAATACAACATCATTATACAACAAATGCATATAAATATTGGTCTAATCTAAGGGCTAAAGTGGAGCGAGAGTGTTGAGTCTTTAGATCACACCATCATTTAGGGAGTGAGTCTGTAATTCTGTTTTATTTTTTTATTTTAAAGATTTATTTGTGTGTGGGGGGCTTATTTGATAGGACAGTAGACTGACAGTATAGGGGGTGAGAGATGGGGAGATCAGATCACACAGGCGACACCGTCCAGGCATCATAGCCCAGGCACATTTCTCCATTCCGACATCCCCCCATTCCAACACCTAAACCTAACAGTACTCCCATTCTGACAATTAAGAATTGAATGTCGGAGTGGCAGGATGTCGGAATGGAGAGCGGTTCCCTCATAGCCTATGTGAAGTGCAATCGGACCATTAACCCAGCAGGAACCCCCCGATTCAAATATTTTTGCTGAGTGCCAAGCTGGAAGATATTGGGTCTCTCTTTTCTCACACTCACACACACTATCATGACAAAACCATGGGCTATGAGGACTACCAGGTTTAAGTGGACATTGACCATAGCAGGAGCACAAAATACCAACAAACTGGTCAGTTGTGTAAAGAACCTCCCCACACACACACACACACACACACAGTATCATGACAAAACCGTGGGCTATGAGGACTACCAGGTTTAACTGGACATTAACCATAGCAGGAGCACAAAATACCAACAAATTGGCCAGTTGTGTGAAGATCCTCCCCCCCCCCCCCCCCCCACACACACACACACACAGTATCATGACAAAACCCGGGGCTATGAGGACTACCAGGTTTAACTGGACATTCACCATAGCAGGAGCACAAAAACCTCCACACACACACACAATCATGACAAAACCGTGGGCTATGAGGACTACCATGTTTAAATGGACCTGACCCAATCAAATGCTCCCACAGGACTTATTTCTCAGACACCAGGTCTATTGTAATAACCCTGAATTATTGATACTGTAACCAGTTATTTCAATTCCTGTGTTGATGTCATTAGAAAAACAGAATTTACCCCAATGACAAAGCATACTCTGCTGTTGGGTCAAAAACTCCATTAATTTTTCAGGAAAAGGTCTGTCCAATAGCTGGCAGTGCAGTACAGCTACTCAGATGATGTACTGCACTGCCATCTATTGGACAGACCACAGGTGTAATGACACCACTAAGGATGACAGACATCTGAACATCACATTTTGACATTAAGGGTGAGATGCAAAACCTTTTGCATCAATGGAAGCAATTATAAATAGATGGGCATCTCCTAAACCGTGTTGGGAATATTACTTTACCTTGTTAATATATTACTTATTATTACCTTCATTTTAAAGCAATTATATTACAATATTACTGTCTGAGCTAGTGTAATATATTACTATTACTTAAAAAACTTTTACAAAATAAATTAGATGTTTAGTATCACTATTAATCAAATACTGCGTAGGTCAGTGGCATACCTACAATAAAGCAAGCACACTTGGTTATCTGGCCAAATCCATATGAAATCAACTTGAAAAAACATAACTCCTGAAAACAGTCCTGGCGTAGACCTACCTCATCCTACTCAGCTATGGAGCTAAATGTAGACCTACCTCATCCTACTCGGCTATGGACAGTTAACACAGGAGTTAAGTGTATTCCTTGAATTCATGGAAGCCAGTAAATAATTTGATGACAAATTATAGAAAATAATTGACTTCTGCAGTTGTCAAGATGATTTCACAAGAACTCTTGCAACGAGGCAGAAAGAAAAGTATACCATAATATATTAGAATTTTTTGTATATATATATATATATATATATATATATATATATATATATATATATATATATATATATATGTATGTATGTTACTGCATTTTGGTAATATATTAATTTACGTAGTGCACATGTCCCAACACTGCTCCTAAATGAATAAATGAATGCAAACTCCAGCATGTAAAGTATTACCCTATTGGCCTGAATATAAGACTATGTTATTTTCCCAATGGAAACATCCCAAAAAATGGAGTCGTCTTATATTCAGGGGCTATACTATTTGACATTCAATGTTCTTTTTTCTGTAAATGGGTCTTGAAAAATAAGGGTCGTCTTATAAACGAGTCGTCTTATATTCGGGACAATACGGTACTTTAAAAACAGGTACGTTAGTCAGTAAAAAACAAAAAAACAAAAAAAGAGAACCACATTAAGGTAAAAAAAAGATATGAAAAAGAAACTTCTGCTAGTGCTTGTTAATGTCAGCGCAATATCACAACCCTGAATTATTGATTGATACTGTCACCTGTTATTTCGATTCCTGTGTTGATGATATAACCCCGGTATATGATTCAAATATCTGAACCATTTTAAAACAAATACCTTACTTTTGGACTGTGTACCTTTGGATGTCGAAGTCATTTTGTGAATATTTAGATATAATCAGTGTTGGTCAATATTACTTAGGAAAGTAACTTCTTTACTTTACTCGTTACCCCTTAGACAAAGTAATATCATTACTTTACTTATTACTGGAATCAAAGAGTAATGTATTACATATTACGTTATTACTCTCCCAAGTTCTCAACTCCCACCTTTGAAAAAATAGAGATGTACAACATAATCTGTCTAGCGAGCTCTGTTTAGAACTGAACATGAAGTTTGTCTCTTGACTTTTTAAACTTTTTCACAATTGTTTTCAAAGTCAGTTGAGGCCTTGTATTTAAAAATAAAATACAAAATAAAGCAGCAAGCAATTTGTAGTGTACATAACTGTGCGCAGGATGCAGCGTGTGGACTGGATCTACAATCTAGTGCACATCTCTGTTGTTACAGTACCTGTCGATAGCTTGTAAATCTGTCCTATTTTTGCATGCAACAACAAGCTCATTTTAAACAAGTAACTTGGCGTTACTTGCAAAGTAATGCGTTACTTATTACCCATTTTTGCAGAGTAATCCTGTTACTTTACTTTGGAGCAAAAGAAAGAATATTACAGTAATATGTAATCTAAAATTCGTTACTGCCCAACACTGGATATAATACATTACACCCCCCAAACACATGCACTACTGCCTTCAATACAGCAATGACGATTGCTTTCCCACACAAAACTAGAGGAGATGCTGGCCTCTTGAAGACATTTCTTACCATTGGAGGCGGTGACCTCTTCAGCGATCTGGATGAGTATGAAAAGAGCGCCAACATTTAAATGTTACCACAAGTCATGGCTCGTGAAGTATGGCTTTATTCTTGAAAAAGAATAATAGCCATGTAGGGCTAATTCAACGGGTAAGGTCCTAGTATACACAAACGCAGACACACACACAATCATGGCACACCCCTTGGTTATGAGGACCATACTGCTTTAACTGGACGTTACCCATACACACAAACACAGACACACACACACTCATGACAAAACCCTGGGCTATGAGGACGACCAGGTTTAACTGGACATTGACTGATTGACATCTGCTTCAGCCAACCAAATCGTGTCATTTTGTGTAAGATTTGTGTATGATGTGTCAATCAAACATACACACACACACACACACGGCCACACACAAAAAGTCAGGTACAGGGAATTATGAGGACATTTTCTAAAAAAGCGGGAGGAGTATCCTGGCGGCCTCCTGAGCACTGCTACAGTGCTCGAATTATGGGGACTCTGGACATGTCCTCATAATTACGGTATGTCCTCATAATGCTGGTATGGTTTCATACAAAATGTCCTCATAAACCACCCATGCCCACGCACACACACACACACACACACACACACACACACACACACACACACACACACACACACACACACACACACACACACACACACACACACACACACAGGTTTCCCATTAAAATGTAAAGCTTCATTGCAAGGGCATCTTCCACTTTTCACAATTTAGGCATTAAAGCAGCTACTCTTTTACTTAACACTTTTGACACTGGCGCCATCTCCTGGTCATATGATACCTTTGCACCATAAATATATACTGTATAAAAAGAAATACAGTAGATGCCTTGTAGGCCACTGTAGTCTCTCTTGCTTTGCATGGAAGATATTCTCCAGAACCGGGCATCTACACTTATGTCTATGCTATATACCGTACATCTGGTTAACCAACTTAGCATGGGGACCACCTGGAACCCTCTCAAGGACCACTGGTGGTCCCCGGACCACCTGTTGAAAACCCCTGATGGTACGTATACTCTTCTCACCCACCTTGTCCGTCCACCATCATGCGCAGCGTTCCCAGCAGTTTGAACTGCACCGGAGGCATGTCTGAGCGCAGCATGGCTTTGATCCTCCCTGTAACCCCGTCCTCCAACATACGCACCTTGTTGCTGCCTGGAAGGACCAGAGAGAGAGAGAGGTGATTTTAGAGAGAGAGAGAGAGAGAGAGAGAGAGAGAGAGAGAGAGAGAGAGAGAGAGAGAGAGAGAGAGAGAGAGAGAGAGAGAGAGAGAGAGGAGAGAGAGAGAGAGAGAGAGAGAGAGAGAGAGAGAGAGAGAGAGAGAGAGAGAGAGAGAGAGAGAGAGAGAGAGAGAGAGAGAGAGAGAGAGAGAGAGACACACATAGGCGATTATATGGGGTCACTTTTTTAGGCTACCATTTTTTTTAGATCTGTAACCAGTGTTTTAGTGGTACTTTTAGAAGTGGGGGGGACGCCTCTTAAAGGGGAATTCCACCCATTTTCCACCCATTTTCAACCAAATGGACCCTAGCGGGTCCATTTGGTTCCATTTTTACCATGTCCACACAACATCTCTAAGGTGTATTAATGATATACTTGCATTTACATTTGCATTTGCGTGCACCTGTGCAACACACACAGACATGCTATTAACACAAGTAGAGCATACTGAGAAAGATTTGTTTACAATGTCTAATTGTATCCATAAAAGTAAATGACAAGACAAAAAACATAGGCCTATACTTTTGCCCCAAAAATATTTTAGATGTGAGAAGTTGGGGGATGTTGTCCCCCCGCGTCCCCCCTCGGCTACACCCCCTGTCTGTAACTCTTGAGAGGGTAAAAATCCAGCGCAAGCGATAGTCCATGGAGACACGAAGGGCAGAAGGTTTATTTTATTATACTCTTTATTCTCAGCCTGTAATTCACTCTGTTTCTATCAGCAGTCTCTCTCCATGTTAACTCCCCTCAGTCTCATTGGCTGTCAGCTAAGTCACTCACACCCACATTCATCAGGTGTTCTTTATAAGCAGTCAATACTTTTCTCTGTCCTCAGTCTCCCTGCTAGCTGGCTTCATGTCCCTGTTCAGATGTAAGCGTTCAAATTTCCTCCACCTCCCCGGCCTCCTCCCTGTGGCACTAGTTCTGAGTGGCTAATTATGAGATGATCATGATTTGTGGATTATAGCATTGTGGTGTCTAGTTCTGTTATGGGTATCTGTGACCATTGTGTGTTCTATGGTCTGTGATATGTTCAGTATGTATTTGAAATGAATTATAACTATGTTGTAATGTCTTTATGTTAGAGCTCAGGGCGGTTGTTAGAGCCATGAGCGTAAAAATCATGGTATAAGAGCCATGAGTGTAAAAATGCGTAAAAATGAAAGCAAAAAAATGAAACCAAAAATGAAATGAAATCATTTTTACGCTCTCAAGAGTTAAAATATTTATCATCTTAATTAGCCCCAAGTCTACACAACTAGAAGATTAATGGTCACTTGGATTTGTATGTTAATTTGCCAGTTTTGTTTCCCAAATCCAGCCTGGAATTGGGGACAAAAGCAAAAGAAATCTTTAGTTTTGTGGTCTGTGGGCCTAAAATGTCATCAAATGGTGGTCTGTGGATCAAATGCTGAATAAATGGTGGGCCCTGGTATTAAAAAGGTTGAAAACCACTGTGTAGTGCAGTACCAGGTTTTTGTGTAATGTTACTAGTGTACTATAGTGTAGTGTAGTACCAGGGATTGCCAGGTTTCGGAGTGCACTCAGCGCAGCATGTTGAACAGATACGTCTCCTTCGTCCACATGTTGCTCCAACAGGTTGAGAATGTGAGGAACTACTCCCAGATCCAACATCTTCACACAGTTACTGTCTGAGGAGACAAATCAAGTCTGTTTAGCCACAAAAATGAGTATAGACAGAGTTATGCCGTCGCAAACTCTGTTCACTTAATGGGATCAGTCCAATGGCGTCTCTTCTACACAGACTTCTTTATCTTTATTATATATGTTTTGTAATAATAGGATATAGCAGTAGCATAAGCATCAGGCAACAGCCTAGTCTTGGGCAATATACCGGTATTACCGTTTATCGCGATATTGGAAATCCATACCGAGTAATATCGTTGGGTCTATAAAAAGTATCGAATATCGCCCAATACCGGCATTATACTGTATTCTACTAAAATATGAGCAATGGGACTTTTAATTAACTATATAAACAATGTTCATGTTACACTCATGCCTACAATAGCTCTTATTTAGGCATTACCAATAAGTCCATGTAAGGAAGCGTCTATGCCGGTGGGTATTGAAAATTGTGTTTATAATAGGTTGGTTACGTTTGAGTATTCTAAATGGTATTCCAACTGCTCCTAAAGCCCTGAGCACTTTTTGGCTGTAGTACATTTACTCTGATTACAGTTTGGCTTGTATCCTGTTCCTGTTCTATGCTATCGAAGTAATTACAGTCCTTTTCACCCTTATATGGAGATATTTTCTATGAATAATATTCATAGAAAATATCTCCTGTTATAATATCGCCTGTTATCATATTATTATAACAGGCTCCTGCACACTAGCTGTCCACCTGGGAGGATTCTCTAGTCTCACCGTTCCTGGCGAAGTTGGCGATGGCCAGAGCCCCAGACAGCTGCAGCTGAGTGTTGGAGCACTGGAGCCACGACAGGATGTCCTGGTACACCATGCCTGTCCCCTCACCGAAGCACTTCTGCATGGACTCATCTGGTACACACACACACACACACACACACACACACACACACACACACACACACACACACACACACACACACACACACACACACACACACACACACACACACACACACATATTGACATGACATTTTCATTGACATTTTCATTCTCTAGTCATGATTAGTGTACTATAGTAGCGATTAGCGAGTCGTGACACACTGTGATCTCGTGTCTCGCGCTGGCTGGAGCTCTGCAGGTTACAAACATTAGACCTACGTAGTTAACCATTGCATCACAGCACAGCCTAGTTTCTTAATAATATACACAGTGTTGCCAACTGCCAAAATCCAAAATGCACTAGTGGCACTTCCTAAATGCACTAGAATGCGCTATCAAAACGACGATTAATCTTCTACTGTACATTCTCTAGTTGTGTAGACTAAGTTGGGCTAATTCGCATGATGAATATTTTAACTCTTGAGGGTGTAAAAATGAAACCAAATGGACCCACAAGGGTCCATTTGGTACATCTGGTTAACCAGCTGTCCACCATTTAGCCTGGGGACCACTGGTTGAAAATCACTATCATAGGAGGAAAAAATCGTGAAAAATGAGGGTTTTATCTCTGGGCGCCTGTCAATCAATTTCGCCCCAACTCACCAGTAAAAAAGCACTAGATTTTCCGCCAGGAGTTTTTCACTAATTTTGGCGCTAGGTAGGTCTGAAAAAAAAAAAAACTAAATATAGTGACAAATGCGCCAAGTTGGCAACACTGAATATACATGAACTAAAGTGAGTTATATAACAAATCATTAATCACTAGAGTGATGAGAGATCTGTTAATGCGTTAAAATGCCATTTTTCTACTTAGTAATTACTTGTTCGTTCCAAAATGTTGTGTTTGTTGTCATGATTTGTCACGACCTGAGTTGGCTTTGCATGACGCTTAAGATGCAGCTCTATGTGAGCTTGTAGATGAACATTTTAATTATTTTCACACATCCGTGTGTCACCGCTAAACCCCTTTATCCCTTAACTTCTTTGCCTTTTTAAACTATTAAAAATCATTTTCTCAATAGTTTAAATGGCCAGTCTACAAGCTCACAATGTGTCAATAGATTGGCACGTTGAAGTATTAAAAAAAATCAAAATAGTAAAAAAAAAATGATAAGGGGTTTAGGATGAGAGGTAACGAAAATGGAGCCCCAAATCCCTTATTCCTAAACCTAACCATAGTCCATAAATGTATGTAATCCACCCATCCGCTGATCCTGAGCTTAGTGAATCTTTTTTTTTCCGTTTTTTGTTTTGTTTTGCCACCATAAATTATAATTTTGGCACGCACACGCACACGCACACACGCACACACACACACACACACACACACACACACACACACACACACACACACACACACACACACACACACACACACACACACACACACACACACCATGATGGCTTATTGCAGCATTCAAATCATCATTAGGGTCAATCAGTTAGATTGATTAAAAGAGCTCCTTGAGCCGGCCCTGCTGTGCTGTCCTCAATCACATCACTGTGTGATTACACCTGAAGGACAGTGTGTGTGTGTGTGTGTGCGTGTGTGTGTGTGTGTGTGTGTGTGTGTGTGTGTGTGTGTGTGCGTGTGTGTGTGCGTGTGTGTGTGTGTGTGTGTGTTAAATCAGAAGGTCACTGGTGAACTGTCCAAGATCAAGTGATGTGATCCAACCTCATTTTCCTACAAGGCAGAAAACAAACAACAAAGGGGTAAAGTGGTGCATTTACTGTATATAATTGCGCCTTTTTTCCAAGGCACATTACACAGTGCAGTGGTTTTTCCAACAGTGATCCAGCTAGGACCCACCACCGGTCCCTGAGAGGATTCCAGGTGGTCCATGGACAGTTGGTAACCAAATGGACCCTTATATAGATCTGTAACTCTTGAGAGTGTAAAATTGACCCGTCAAACATACAGATCAAAATGACCATTAATCTTCTACATTCTCTATTGAGTAGACTTGGTGCTAATTCACATGATGAATACGGTATTTTAACTCTTGAGAGCGTAAACATGAAACCAAATCGACCCGCAAGGGTCCATTTGGTTTCATTTTTACGCTCTCAAAGAGTTACATCTGGTTAACCAACTTTCCATATTTAACTGGAGCTCTCTCAAGGACCACAGGTGGTCCCTGGACCATTGGTTTAAAACCCTCTCAGGGGCCGGTCAGAGTCAGCCAAAGGGACACATTTGGCATCTGGACACATAATGCCCAGGTATGGGTTTAGGCATAGTTTTTTACTGAAGTTATGTTTAGGGATAGAGGTTAAGGTTAGGTATAGTTTTATTGACGTTATGTTTAGGGATAGAGGTTAGGGTTAGGTTTCGTATAGGCTCCGGTGAAGAACCTTGAAGAACCGGTGAAGATGGTCCTTCGGCCGCAGCTAGTAAAACGGTCGGCAGGTTTGCCAAGCAATAGCCTCGACACCCAGGCTTTCATTTCCGTTCGCCTTGCGCGAAAACGGAAAGCCTGGACTAACGCACGTTGGAAAGTGGCCTTGAGGGGGGAGTGAACCTTCCGGGGTGGGCGTCGCTCTAAATGATGTGACGTAGAACAGCAGTGGACGGGAGGGGGAGGGGCCGGGGATGACGACACGTTAGTGAGATCAAATCAGAGCGCAGCACTTCCGCCGTGTGGATCCCACGACACCCCCGCCCCCCAAGGCCAAAATCATTGAGGGCTAGACCAGGCTAGCCAAGCAATGACAACCGGTTGTGACGTTACTATCAGTCAGGACTCATTCGTCACGGTCAAAATGATTTGTCTGTCTCTTCTAGGTTGAGACAAATCTAGTCGTATATGTACTGGAGTGAAACCACTGGAGGAAGTGGATGTACCCTGCTATAAACAACCATGACCCTCCCCTACTGTTCCTTCAGGCCTGCTATTTAATACATTTCAACTGGTCCCCTGTAGACTAGAGTCGTTTTCCACCATTTTGATCTCAGGGCCCGCTGTTTATTCAGCATTTGAGCCACGGAGGACAACCATTTGAGGACATTTTAGCCCCACAGACGCAAAAACTAAAGATTTGTTTTGGTTTTGTCCACAATACCAGGCTGGATTTGGGAAACAATAGATCAAAAATGATCAATCATCTTCTACAACATACATACTTGGGCTAATTCAGATGATGAACATTTTAACTCTTGAAAGCGTAAACATGAAACCAAATGGACCCGCAAGGGTCAAGGTCAAGGCAAACTTTGTTGTCCCCAGAGGAAATTTGTCTTGGGCTTTCACCCTCGCAACAGCCATACATAGAACAAAAATGACAAACAATATACTAAAGAGAGGAAGACAACATTACACCCCGTGGGGCTAAAATGTCACAGTCAAAATGGTTGGACTCTTACTTTTACTTTCGTCTTGAAATTAAATTAATATTACACAGACTTTAGTTCAGCCTTTAGTCTTGGCCCTCCACAATATTTTATGTATCTCATTTGGCCCCTTGGGAAAAAAAGAATTGCCCACCTTTAAAACATGGGTAACATCACTGACAATTTTGTTAGCCTGTTTTAAAGTGGCCTGCTCATAGACTGCAGAGAGGAGAGTTTGCCTGACTGGTTTCATGTTTGCGCTCTCAAAGGGTTACATCTGGTTAACCAACGTTTCATCATTTAGGGCAGGGTGGGCCGGGGACCACCAGTGGTCCTTGAGAGGGTTCCAGGTGGTCCCCAGGGTAAATGATGGAAAGTTGGTTAACCAGATGTAACTCTTGAGAATGTGAAAATGAAACCAAATGGACCCGCAAGGGTCCATTTGGTTTCATTTTTACATTCTCAAGTTAAAATACTCTTCATCATGTGAATTAGCACCACTTAATTAAGAAGTTTACACTGTTTGGTTGGCAAATTACAGCCTGGAATTGTAGACAAAACCAGAAGAATTCTTTAATTTTAGGTCTTTGGTGTGAAAATGTAATCGAATGGCGGTCCGTGGCTCCAATGCTGAATAAATGGTGGGCCCTGGTGTCAAAAAGGTTGAAAACCTATGATTTAGGGGACCACCTCGAGCCCCCTCTCAAGGACCACTGACTGGTGGTCCCTGGACCACTGGTTGAAAACCACTGGACTATATTAGGGGGTGTGTGGGGACAGTGTGGTGGTCCCTGGTTCGGCTCAGCTCACCTCCCAGGAGCAGGGACACGATGAGGTTGGAGGCGATCTTGATGCTGCAGAGGTCGTGGGGGTCAGAGCCTCCCTGCAGACCCCGGATCATCTCCGACAGAGACTCAGGGACCCCCGACTCTGCAAACTGGAGCTTCAGCACGTCTGACAAGGCAGGAAAGCAGACAGGCAGACAGGCAGACAGGCAGGCAGGCAGGCAGGCAGGCAGGCAGGCAGACAGACAGGCAGATAGGCAGGGGAGAAAGAGAGGAAAAAACAGACATTTAATTTCATTGCATTAGAAACACATAGGAGTGTAGTGGAGGGGGGACGCGGGGGGACAGCGTCCCTCCACTTCTCACATCTAAAATATTTTATTTTCAGGGGTGTAGTGGAGGGGGGGGGGGGGGGGGGGGGGCACTTCTCACATCTAAAATATTTTATATACAGGGGTGTAGTGGCGGGGGACGCGGGGGGACGGGGTCCCCCCACTTCTCACATTTTGCCTTTTTGCCAGGCCACCCTGGGGGGGGGGGGGGGGGGGGGGGGGCAGCTGGTTAACCAGATGTAACTCTTTGAGAGCGTAAAAATGAATTCATATATATATATATATATATATATATATATATATATATATATATATATATATATATATATATATATATATATATATATATATATATATATATATATATATATATAGTGTTTTGGAAGTGGAAGTGCTATTTTGGATCTTGTCCAGGCCACTAGGTGGCGCAAGCCACCGGGAAAACTCCCTGTACTCCAGATGGCCAATCCGCCCCTGTGTGTGTGTGTGTGTGTGTGTGCGTGTGTGTGCGTGCGTGCGTGCGTGTGTGTGCACAGCGTACCACTCTCCCCCAGTGCTCCCAGTACTTCCAGGATGACGTGTCTTCGCTCGGCGTCCGGAGCTCGTTTCAGCTGGAACGTTAGAACGTCTGCAACGTTCTGCTCTGCCAGAGCCTCCCTGGCTGAGTCTACACACACATACAGTACACACACTGTTAATGTTTACATTAGCAGAACGTTCAGGAGGGGCGAAATCCTTTTCCGTCCTCGACCGCGGACGCGTCTGTTCCGAACGGTCGCGGCCGTTTTTGAAGACAGCCGACCGTTTCAAAACAGTCGCGGCCCAAAAGGCTTTTGTTGTCCTTGGAGTCCTTGTAGTTGGGGACCTTAGGGAGATTTTAGGGTGTGTTTGTGCACTTTTGTCTAAAAGCTGTGATGAAGAATAAACTATTTATTCTATTACACAAAATTAACAAACATATTCAGAACAGTGCATAAAAAACAAATTCAGTGTCAAGCATTGCCTTTTTTAGTTTCTCAGGTGAATTACCAAAACGTGGCCCAATTCTGACAACACCCTACTCATATCTTGTACTTAAGCAAAAGTAGAATTACATGTGTAAAACTCAGTAAGTAAAGTAAAGTAAGTAAAGAGTAAAAGTAAAACATATTTTTAACAGAGATTTTCCTGTGGTTGGTGCTTGAAATGTATACTGTATCCTGCAAAATGTTAATACTTCATATCTTCAAAGTTGTTGTTCTGTCTTTAAAGAAAGAAAGGAATAACAAAAAAAAAAGGAACAAGATGTGTATGCTTTGTATCATTCTGTTGTTATCTTGCAGCCTATGACAGTCATTATTAGTACCCTGGCGTTCTAACTGCAGTACTGAATTCGTCCGCTAGAGGGTAGTCTATTACTATACCTTACTCAGACTTGCCTGCGCTAAAGAGAGAACTTGCGTTTCCTGTTTACCTTCCATTATTTTCTGAGCTTCGTTGTGAACACCAGCAGTGTGTACTACGTTCCAGTGTTATAGTGTAGTGTTCCAGAGCCGTTTTCTGCTTGTTAACCTTGGAGCAGATTTATCCGTGAGTTAACAGTGACACACATTACTTTGGATTGTTCCAATATGAAAATATTGACCGTAATTTTATTCAAAAGTTTTCTGTTGTTTATGTAGCCACTTTGGGCTAGTATTGCTGTATTTTGATGGTGGTGGATGTGCTCACTAGACTCTTATGTCAAATGCTGCAGTATTGGATTTTTATGTTTGGTCATAATTGGTTACTGTAAAACAAATGGGTGTTATTTCTTTTATTTCCACGTATGCTTGCAAGGTTAACTTATATAGACTTTTTTGTCTTCTTTTTATAAGGCTGAAGATGTAAAATGTCACGACACTGTTAGTGATATACATATTTTCTGTTTATGTTGCAGTTTTACAAATTTGATGAGTCTTCCAGTAAAGTACTCTGAGGGATACCTTGACTGGAGCGTCATTATGTTATCTGTCTGTCTACGCCTTGCTAAGGACGCAATTGCCAGGGCAGAACAGTAAAAGGATATTTGCACAGCGGGTGAAGACAGAGAAGGACAGCTGGAACTTCTACGCGCTACATCATACATCTTACGTCAGATCATGGAACATCAGAGTAACAGTGATGAGATGCAAGCAACAGAAACTGGCAGCATTAAATCCATAGCAAAATCAAGAGCATCCTCAGTTGGCAGCATTAAATCCATAGCCAGATCTACAACATCCTCAGCTGGTAGTGCTGCTCTGAGAGCAAGAGCCCGTGCAGAGGCGGAGAGAGTAAAGGCCACCTATGCAGCAGAAGAAGCAGCCATGATGAAAGAGAAGGCCTTGATGTCGGCTGAAACCGCTCGCCGCAATGCCGACGCCGCTTGTCGTAAGGCAGAGTTGGAAGCCGACCTCTATTTATTAAATCAACGGAAGGAAGCTGCAGCAGCTTCTACAGAGGCAGAAATATATGAAGCAGCAGCAGCTGCACAGGAAGGGGAATATGAGGAGGATGAACTTACTTCTGCACTGATACTTTCTGATAATAGAGCAGAGCGCACCAGGGATTATGTGGAATACCATTCACCATATCAGCGCGATCAGCAGCCGTTTTCTAAACAACAGACACAGAAACCAATATCAGACTCTTCCTTCCATGCCCCCACTATTTCAACCACAATCCAAGAGCAGAAAATTGCAGGACTTCACACACAGGACCCACCACCTAATTCTCTTCTCCATGCCCATCAAAGCACAAGCCAAGAGCAGAAATTGGCAGAACTTCACACACAAGAGCCACCACATAACTCTCTTCTCCAGGCCCATCACAGCACAAGCGCAAACCAAGAGCAACAATTTGCAACATCTCACACCTGTGAGCAACCACCTAACTTCCCAGTCTACACCAAGTCAAACACAATCTGTGAGCAGCAATTTGTAGAACTTCCCACGCGGGGGCCATCACCTAACTTTCCATTTCACACCCATCCAAGCACCAGCCGAGAGCAGCAATCTGTGGTACTTCGCACACGGGCGGCACCACCTAACCCTCCACTTCACACCCATCAAACCTCAAGCCTGCCTGTTCCCCACCATACTGCAAATACCATATGGAAACCATGCATCAAGGTTGAGACATCAGATCCAGGTAATCCACACGCACTCCCTCCCTCCTCTCAGAATGCCTCCTATCATGTTCCTGTGGCGTCGCAAACATCTGACTTAGCCAGATACTTGGTCCGTAAGGAGATGGTGAGTTCTGGGCTCTCAAAATTTGACGACCGTCCAGAGAATTATTGGTCCTGGAAAATGTCCTTTAGAAATATTACAAGGGACCTTGACTTGACAGCCAATGAAGAACTTGACCTACTTACAAAATGGCTTGGCCCAGAATCATCTGCACAGGCAAAACGCATCAGGTCAGTTCACATCCACAACCAGACAGCAGGTGTGAACATGATATGGCAGCGCCTAGAGGATTCTTATGGGAGCCCGGAAGTCATAGAGGATGCTCTTCTAAAACGTCTCGAAGATTTTCCCCAAATCGCCAACAAAGACGGTCGCAAACTGAGAGAGTTAGGAGATTTGCTCATGGAATTGGAGTCAGCGAAGTCAGGTGGATATTTAAATGGGCTGGCATATCTGGACACAGCACGTGGGATTAAACCCATAGTTGAAAAGCTCCCTAATAGCTTGCAAGAAGGATGGACCACACAAGGCTCCCAGTACAAGGAAGCTAACCGTGTGTCATTCCCACCCTTCAGCTTCTTTGTTAGGTTTGTCTGCACACAAGCAAGAATGAGGAACGATCCCAGCTTTACCTTCAACTCTTCCAACAGCACGGAAAAGGCCTTCCATTCACGTAGCCGGGATACCATCTCTGTAAGAAGAACAGATGTGGAAGACTCCAACACAGAACAACCTGACATGCCAGAACCAGCTAGACAATGTCCCATTCACAACAAGCCACACCCCCCTGTCAAGGTGTCGTGCATTCAGAGATAGACACATAGCAGATAGGAAGGCCTACCTCAGAGAAAACGACATCTGCTTCCATTGCTGTGTATCCAACACTCACATTGCGAAGAATTGTAAATTGGCCATTAAATGCAATGAGTGTGATAGCACTACACATAATACAGCGCTGCACCCTGGACCGTCCCCATGGTCAGCTGAAACTCAGGTAGCCGAGCAAAATCATGGCGAGGAGTCAGAAGACCTGTCGCCCCCCGACGTCACATCTAAATGCACAGAAATATTTGGCAGTGCTTCCAGGCCCAGATCATGTGCTAAGATATGCCTTGTGAAAGTTTATCCTTCTGGCAATCCGGATAAAGCAGAGAGAGTTTATGCAGTGCTTGACGACCAAAGCAACCGGTCCCTAGCAAAGTCTCAGTTTTTTGATCTATTTCACATCAGTGGCAACAAATCTCCCTACACTCTGAGGACATGCTCTGGCATAATGGAAACGAATGGGAGAAAGGCAAGCAACTTTATTGTGGAATCACTTGATGGAACGACAAAGACAATACTCCCCCCTTTAATAGAGTGTAACACAATGCCGGATGACCGTTCTGAAATTCCCACGCCAGAGATTACACAATACTATCCTCATCTTGCACCGTTGGCCAACAAGATCCCGCCTGCAGATCCCAGTGCTCCTATTTTGCTCCTACTTGGAAGGGATATACTTAGTGTGCACAAGGTGCGAGATCTGTGTAATGGACCTGACAATACACCATACGCCCAACGCTTAGACTTAGGATGGGTGATTGTTGGAGAGATTTCTCTCAACGGAGCCTACCAGCGAACTGACGTCAGTGTCTACAAGACTAATGTGCTTCCCAAAAGCCGTGCTTTTTTCCTCTCCCAAAGCTCCAACAGTGTTCACATTAAAGAGTGTTTCAATGCTCCCTCACAGCCATGTGTCTCTGTCCCCAGTCACACAGAGAGTGCAAGAGTCATCAGCTCCGATCTGGAGAACAGCCTGGGAAGAAATGTATTCCAAAACACAGCCAGTGACGACAAACTGTCCCCATCCATAGAGGATAACACCTTTCTCAAACTCATGGACAAAGTGACATCATTGCCATTCTTCTTATCATGCAAACCACTCCCAAATAATAGAAGTCAGAGAGACCAAAGGCTGAAGAGGCCAACACGAAAAAACACCACGACTTCATTGAAAAAATACGTAAACACACCAAACCGGACCAGTGGCATTACGTCAATTCAGAGCAGAACACTGCAGCCAGAGGAGCGAAAATTGGAAAAAATTGAACTGTTTGACCTTGTGGATTCAGGTTTAGTCGAAATTGCACCTCAGGTGTCTGGTCAGTTGGACTTGTAAAGACTATGCTAAGCGCTGACAACAGAATTCGTAAGGTCTCCATGAAGACCAGTAAGCAAGGAACTACTAAAGAGTACCTTAGACTTATTAATGATGTGATTTTGCTATTATCTACTACAGATGGGTAAAGGTTAAATTGTGGCATAATATTCATTATACCAGGCGAGGAGTGTTCTGTCTTTAAAGAAAGAAAGGAATAACAAAAAAAAAAGGAACAAGATGTGTATGCTTTGTATCATTCTGTTGTTATCTTGCAGCCTATGACAGTCATTATTAGTACCCTGGCGTT
>CM076974.1:47733833-47737871 GCA_039105355.1 Benthosema pterotum
TCACACCTAGACTCTACATGTCGCTGCTTCTGATCATTCTCCATGACTGAAATACCTGTACCGTGCCCTTCTTCTTTTCCTATGTACAAATGCTACTGATGTGCTGGTTGGGGGTGGGTTGTGGAGGTCAAGCAAGCCATTTGTTCTGTCCTGTTTGTTTTGTTTTGTTTTGTTTTGTCTCTGTTACTATTTGTGTTGTATTCTTAGACACTGTATGCTTTCGCTGTCTGTGTAGGGTCCCCCTTGAAAACGAGAATGCTGCATCTCAAGGGGCTGTCCCTTCAATAAATCTGAATCTGAATCTTTTGTGCTGATTCCAGGGGCGTTTCTGCCATTAGGCAGACTAGGCAGTTGCCTAGGGCGCCATGAGGGGAGGGGGGGACCACTTGACATGCTTTAAAAAGGATCCCAGGCTAATAAGCCTCATATGGACTTTTAAAACAAATGGAATAGGTTGTTAAGTTTAAAAATAGTTAATCATTTTATCTCTTGGGAGATTTTCTCTGGATTTTCCATGGAGTCCCCCCTTACCAAATGGACCCGTACGGGTCCATTTGGTAAGGGGGGGCTCCAGGGAAAATCTTGCCTAGTGCTCCAAATTTCTTAGAAACGCCACTGGCTGATTCCATATTTGCTCTACCATAATCTACTCATAATTGCATGTTCAAGGAACCAGGGTAAAGAGTGGATGAATTTATGTTTTATTTTTTTTTGTATCTTTTTACAGTACAACTCAATACAAGACCGAAAACCAGTTGCACTTAGCGGCCACCATGTTCATTCCATCAACACATTTAGAGAAGTAGAAATATTCACCAGGGTACAGTGATGAAAAGAAAAGAGGAATGAAGAAAAAAGAAAAATATACAAAGTGGCGGAAAGGGGGTGGGTGGGGGATCATACTTTTAGGGAGTATGGCCAGTTTTTCTTTTTTTTTCTTCAAAAATTGAGTGGTTTTGAAGGAGTCAAGGGATCTTAATGACTGTTGGTGGGGCTTTACACATTTTGAGAGCATGGAAGCAAAAGGAATGTTTGTTTAACCCTTAGTGTCCTGATCGCGTTTTGGTGTTTTATCTTTTGAAAAATAGCAGATCAACAAGCTCATGTCGCGCCACCGAGTGGCGCGACATGAGCTTGTTGTTCTGCTATTTTTGAAAAATTGTGAAAATGTGCTGCAAATCTCTGAATATGTTATTTTGGAAGCAAACATTTTTAACTCATTTTTTTTTTGCATCTGGGGAATCCCTAGAACAACATGTTTTCAGATGGGGGGGTCTGCAGCCAAATATGGATAATTCTGGTGGTCCTTGGCTTGGCCTTGGACACAGGAGCACAGATTTTTCAGAAAAACTAGAATCTAGTGTCAGAGACTATAGAATCTAGTGTCAAAAACTCGATTCTAGCGTCAGAAACTAAATTCTAGTGTCAAAAGTAGATCCTATCATCAGAAACTATAATTTAGTGTCAATAACTAGAATCTAGTGTCGGGAACTACTGTAGAATCTAGTGTCAAAAGCTAGAATCTTGCTGCAGCTATAATCTGGTGTCAGGAACTACTGTATAATCTGGTGTCAGGAACTCAAATCGAGGGTCGGGACACAATGGGTCAACCAGAAATGGTGTTTTTTTTTTTTTTAATTATGAATCTCACCTGATTATCTGGCACAGAGGGTTTTTGAACCAATCAGAGCATGCATCCCTTCAGGCGATGGGATGGCATAGTGTGAGGGACGGCTTGCGCTGAGCGATATACACGCGTCGCTTGGAATGTTTGTTTACAATGTGTTTCTCAACTCATCTTACTGCTATATAGCTTTTTTTTTTTTTTTTTTTTTTTTTTACCATATAACGTGTTCAGATATAATATATCTGAACACGTTACATGGTAAAAAAAAAAAATATATATATATATATAATATATATATATATATATTATTAAGGCCGGGACTTTTAGCGCGTTAATTGAGACTAATTAATTACAGAAAATATAGCGCGTTATAAAAAATAACGCATTTATTCGCACCTTTTCTTTATCCACCATTGGAACGGAACGTTTGTCACTGATGGCCCATTCACACCATTGAAGTGGAACGTTTCTCACTGTATCACCGTCCGTTTCACACCTACCCAATATGCTAACGCACACGGAAGCGGCATCCCACCCGGAGTCACGACATTGAGGAGTCAGAAACTGAGCGCTTGAGCGCTGTTCAAATGGCCTGAATAGGGACAAACTGCAGTTGAAGTCAACGTAGAAGAATCGCCATTGGTCTACTAGCTCTATGGAGTAAACGTAACTCAGTCTATACTCTAAAGCTCCGTCCGCCCGCCTCCTCGTCCTCTTCCCCCGCAGCAAAAACAAAACAAAACAACTCACAACATGAACGACAAACCAGATGAGCAAGCATTACTCGGCCCCGTTGATGGCAAATTTAGATTTAAGCAAAGAACGGATGGAAGCGTGGACAAAAAGGCAGTTTATGCAACAAAGAATGTGCATACCATCGCAGAAGTTCGAGCCTCAAATCACATCCAACATGTTGGAGCTAGTGTATTTACTGTCCCCGTTTCGTAGAAATCTATGTAGAAGAGCCACCATTGGACTAACCCCGTGCAGAGAAGGGAGCTTGGGTAAGTCTTTCTGCATTCTGGCTAGTACCAGAGCGACGTTGAGGTGTCCCGACATTCAATGGCTTGAATAGGGACAAACTGGAGTTGGCGACCGGCGCTCATCAGTGCAGCTGGAGTCGAGTTCATATTGGCTGTAGCCGTGTGTGTGTGGTGTGTGTGTGTGTGTGTGTGTGTGTGTGTTTGTGTGTGTGTGTTTGTGTGTGTGTGTGTTTGTGTGTGTGTGTGTTGTGTGTGTGTGTGTGTGTGTGTGTGTGGTGTGTGTGTGTGTGTGTTGTGTGTGTGTGTGTGTGTGTTGTGTGTGCTCAGATGATCAACTGACGTGGGCTTTGGGCAAACAAATCCTCTGTGAGCGGTTTGATCATAGTAGCCTAGTTCAGAGTAGTTCACTTCACTGTGTTTATCTGACGCTAAATTGCATGATAATAATGACTGCTAAATGTACGCAAATGTATGCTCCAGAACAATCAGCGCTGTGTGTGTGGCACTGCCTTTCTTACCAGCTAGTCTTCCAAGTTACCAGTATTTTATTTATTTTGCCCAGAGTCAATTATTGTACTGGACTGACTGAGAAATGCTAACGTTTGTACTTGAATTTGGTAAATAAGAAGAAAGAAAAAAAGAAAAGAGGAAAGCTTTGGAATTGGGGAATCTTTTTGAATCGAGAATTTAAAAAAAAATCTAGAAATCTAGTTTTTGGATCGAATCGTGACCCAGAAAATTGATACTGAATTGTATCGTGGGACACCCACAGATTCACAGGCCTAGTATTCAGTTCATTGCTTCACTCATTCAGTTCATTGCTTCACTCATAATATAATAATAATATAATAATAATAATAATAATAATAATAATAATAATAATAATAATAATAATAAATTCAGTTCAAAAATGTGCTTTCTCACTTTTCTCAGGTAAATAATAATATGCGAATTAAAATGAGATTAATTGAGATAATTAATTATTGAGCCTCTAATTAATTAGATCAAAATTTTTAAATCGAGTCCCACCCTATATATTATATTAATAAAATATATTATATTATAATTCTAACGTGATGATTGAGTTTCAAACAGAGTAAAACACTGTTTGTAGTAATGTAATAGTAATACGCTCTCATTCAAGGGTGTAGGAGCCAAAATGACGTTCTATATAGCATACTTATATGTCACACGGGATTGGTGAGGTGCGCACCGCATTGGGCTTCGTTTATTGGTCGAAGCACCTCTGTGGGTGGCCACCAGTAGCTTACAAAGTGCCGGTCTTTCTCAGCTCACTCTCGAGGCTGGTTTGGATTCTTGGAGGCAGGGTGAGCTGGGAGGCTACATAATTTGTTGACCGTACACATTATAGCACTTGGCACTTTTGGTATTCTGATTCATATAGTATTACTCACTGTTTTGTATCTT
>CM076974.1:47738371-47763371 GCA_039105355.1 Benthosema pterotum
ACACACACACACACACACACACACACACACACACACACACACACACACACACACACACACACACACACACACACACACTTGTTTTACTCAGACCCCGGTTGTCAGAGACAATTAACTAAATCAAAGGACAGAGAGCTATGGTGACAACTTGTCAGACAAGCTGTCACCTCGCAGGGAACCTGACAAGCTGTTCTGGTGTTGGATTTAACTAATTAAATACAATTATGCTTTCACTGAGACACACGCCGAAAATAAGCGCTATATATTCCGCCATCCATCATGGTCCTTATACCGTTATATATACCATTAGACTAGGGGGTTTTCAACAGGTGGTCCGGGGACCACCAGTGGTCCCTGAGAGGTGGTCCCCAGGCTAAATGATGGGAAGTTGGTTAACCAGTTGTAACTCTTTGAGAGCGTAAAAATGAAACCAAATGGACCCGCCTTGCGGGTCCATTTGGTTTCATTTTTACGCTCTCAAGAGTTAAAATATTCATCATGTGAATTAGCCCCAGTCTACACAACTAGAGAATGTAGAAGATTAATAGGATGTCCCGATGACACTTTTTCGGAGGGGGGACGCGGGGGGACGGCGTCCCTCCACTTCTCACATCTAAAAATATTTTTGCCCCCAAAAATTTTGTTTAGTTATACTATACTTTCGTTATACGCTATACTTTTAATAACGTGTGTCTGTGTGTTGCGCAGGTGCACGCAAATGTGCATGCAAATGCAAGTGTGCATGCACGTGTCTTAAAGGGGAATTCCACTAATTTTCAATATTTTACTATGTCATTAATATACCTTAGAGATGTTGTGTGGACATGATAAAAATTTTGTGTTTCCTAGAAATGGAGGTCTGAAAAAAAAAACATTAACATGGTGAAATACATCTTGATGACATCATCAAGATGTGTTTCACCATGTTAATGAGTTTCCTTTTTTTCTGAGAGTGTACAAATGTGAACCAAATGGACCCGCTAGGGTCCATTTGGTTCACATTTGTACACTCTCAGAAAAAAGGTTAACAACTCAATAACAACTCTAAAAGTCCCACCACAACACTGGCGGTGATCACCGAGAATCAAACTCTGAATAGGCCTTAACAACCTGTGGTAACACTACTAAGAGAAGAGATGGCAGATGGAGGCTTTATCCTGGGTGAAACACCCCATGCAGGACATGCATTAGGGGGTATAATAAAAAGGAGGATGCTTCTGAACATGTGTTCTTTCACCACTTCAAAAATACTCCCTTAATCTTTAATAACCAATTAACTGAAAGCAGCCATGCAGGCTGCTAGATTGGCTTCTGCTCGGCACGCGCAGTAATCCAGTTCACAGCCTCTGACTATTTTAAATCCGTGAATATAAATAATTACTACTGCCGGCCGGCCAATGGCTTTACTCTCTCTATCTATCCTAGACTGTATGTCCTGTACGGACGGACGGACGGACATACTGATGCAATTACTGGACGCTATATGAGTGTGTTGGTGAGAGAAATATGAGACAGAGAGAGAGAGAGAGAGAGAGAGAGAGAGGAGAGAGAGAGAGAGAGAGAGAGAGAGGAGGGGCGGATCTAGGCATGGGCATGGGGGGGGCAATGCCCCCCTAAATGGGGCGGCTGTGGCTCAGGCGTAGAGCAGGTCGTCCAATGACCCGTGGGTCGGCGGTTCGAATCCCGGCTCCTCCTGTCTATGTGTCAAAGTGTCCTTGGGCAAGACACTGAACCCCAAATTGCCTCCAATGAGTTGGTCGGTGTGAGCTGGTCACCACTGGTGTATGAATGTGGGAAGTTTAGGATGCTATCGTCGACTGTTCGCCGCTCTACTTCCCAATGTATGAATGAATGGACCATTGTAAAGCGCTTTGAGCACTTGGAAAAGCGCTATAAAAATGCAATCCATTATTATTATTATTAAAAGCCAGTCTGCCCCACCAAACACGATGGCGTGTATTTCAAATTAAAGTGCTTATATTTAAAATGATTTGAAACACTACTACTGCTACTAACTACAGCTGTGTCACCACTAAACCAACAGCATTTCATCGTTGAAAACAGAAAACTCTCTGAGTCAGACCTTTAGCTTTATGCATGCTGCGTGTCTGTTGCAACTTCAACAACAACTGATGTTATTATTGATGCTTTACTTGACTAATAAAAGTCCTGTAACTGAAAATGGTTATGGATGCGTACATCCCAGAGAGAGAGAGAGAGAGAGAGAGAGAGAGAGAGAGAGAGAGAGAGAGAGAGAGAGAGAGAGAGAGAGAGAGAGAGAGAGAGAGAGAGAGAGAGAGAGAGAGAGAGAGAGAGATGGTCCGGAAAAGCTGAACCGCAAGCTCACATCCTGCTGACGAGAACACATGCACACACGCAGCCATCACACACACACACACACACACACACACACACACACACACACACACACACACGTAATGTGCGTACACATTTTGCACACACCAGCCTGCGCTGTTTGCATCCCCCACACACATCCGTTTCTCCCACCTCCCTCCTCATTTTACAGGCTAGTGTGGTATGATGTGGTATCATCACACACACACACACACACACACACACACACACACACACACACACACACACACACACACACACACACACACACACACACACACACACACACACACACACACACACACACACACACACACACACACACACACACACAGCTGAGACACACAGAGATGTGAAGAGTGAGAGCAGCTACCATGTGCAGCCCAGATTCGGCACAAACAAAAGGACTTATTTCCTTTCGCTCCTATGCCACCAAAATCATATGGAACACCGTCCGTACCAACAGTCATTAAGACATGTGAATCCCTTGACTCCTTCAAAACCGCTCCCCAAGGAAGACCGGGCGGCTAGTATGATGGGACCGTCACATAAGCAAGGGGAGCAGTTATTAGCTAGTGCAGTGGTTTTCAACCTTTTTCATACCAGGGCCCACTATTTATTCAGCATTTGGGTCACAGACCACCATTTGAGGACATTTTAGCCCCACAGCAAAAGATTTATTTTGCTTTTGTCCACAATTCCAGGCTGGATTTGGGAAACAAAACAGTCAAACATACAGATCAAAATGACCATTAATCTTCTACATTCTCTAGTTGTGTAGACTTGGGGCTAATTCACATGATGAATATTTTAACTTT
Source organism: Benthosema pterotum (assembly GCA_039105355.1). Classification (NCBI taxonomy): domain Eukaryota; kingdom Metazoa; phylum Chordata; class Actinopteri; order Myctophiformes; family Myctophidae; genus Benthosema; species Benthosema pterotum. Next base: position 47,741,545 of record CM076974.1, read on the forward strand.
TGAGAGTGTAAACATAAAACCAAATGGACCTGCAAGGGTCCATTTGGTTTCATGTTTACGCTGTCAAAGAGTTACATCTGGTTAACCAACTTTCCATCATTTAGCCAGAGAGCGTAAACATGAAACCAAATGGACACTTGCAGGTCCATTTGGTATCTCAGAGTTATACCTGGTTAACCAACTTTCCATCCTTTAGAATGGAACCATCTCAAGGACCACTGGTGGTCCCCGGACCACTGATCTAGAGTGTCCAATCACAGGGTTTTTTTTTTGTACTTCAAGTGTACTTTTTTGTACTTCAAGTGTACTATAAACCCCCAAGCTGTTATCAGTGTTGTTGCAGTGTGTACTTGACTTGTTCTGTACAGTAATGAGATGAGAAATACTTTATTAATCCCCAAGGGGGAATTGAAGCTCTACAACAGCAGAGTGACATGAATAAGCTGCTAAAAGAAGAACTACTGGGCATACAAAAACGAAAACATAACATACATGAGTGAACACAGAACACAACACCAAGACCACCAGGACCATTGTAGACCAGGGGCGGATCTAGGCATGGGCATGGGGAGGGCAATGGCCCCTTAAATGCCCAGTCTGCCCCACCAAACAATATGGCATGCAAACAACCCAAGATATTTCAAATTAAAGTGCTTATAACTAAAACGATTTGAAACACTACTACTGCTACTAACTAACTACAGCTGTGTCACCACTAAACCAACAGCATTTCATCATTGAAAACTAGAAAACTCTCTGAGTCAGACCTTTAGCTTTATGCATGCTGCGTGTCTGTTGCAACTTCAACAACAACTGATGTTATTATTGATGCTTTACTTGACTAATAAAAGTCCTGTAACGGAAAATGGTATGGGGGCGACTTCATCGCCCGTGACGCTTCGCGCCACGGGCGATGAAGCCACCCCCATACCATTTTCTCCTGCCCCTCCAATTGGGAATTGTTACATCCGCCTCTGTTGTAGAATCTGATGGCAGTTGGCATAAAAGAGTCTGTAGCACTCAGTACGCATTTTCAGAGTGGTTTTCTCTCTCCATTTCTGGTAATAAAAAATCACGCACTCACTCACTCACTCACTCACTCACTCACACGTACACGTGCGCACACATGCGCGCGTACAGACACACACACGCACGCCACATGTGTGTTTTGCTGAGCTAATTCTCCAGCCTCATCCTGTTGACTCAGTTGCATGAGAACACTGTTTGACATCAGTCATCACCAGTCACCATCAGTTCCACCAATGACAACACTTCCTGTGACCATCGCATTACTGGTTCCACCAATGAGAACACTGCCCGGTCATCACCACCATCGTTGGTTCCACCAATGACAACGCTCCATCCCATCCACCACCAGGGGCGGATTGGCACATATTTTCCCACCGGACAATTTTGCCTTTGCCAGGCCACCCTGGTGGGGGGGGGGGGGGGCAGCTGGTTAACCAGATGTAACTCTTTGAGAGCGCAAAAATGAAACCGGTTCATTTTTACACCCTCAAGAGTTAAAATATTCATCATGTGAATTAGCCCAACTTAGTCTACACAACTAGAGAATGTAGAAGATTAATGGTCATTTTGATCTGTATGTTCCAGGCGAGCATCTAGCACATTCTAGTGCATTTTGGAAGTGCCACTAGTGCATTTTGGATCTTGTCCAGCAGGCCACTAGGTGGCGCAGGCCACCGGGAAAACTCCCTGTACTCCAGATGGCCAATCCGCCCCTGATGTTAAGTGTTAAGAGCTTGTTTATTTGAAGGATCAATCGGATTGATCGTTCTATTGCATTCCGGCTTGGATCGATGCCCCTGTCAATACAACACAATGAAAAGCCCAAGGTTTTAAACAGGGGGAGAAACAGAAGCAGCAGTGAGCAGGTTCAAAACCTATGTACCAACAAAAAACGAGTTCAGGACATGAAATATATCCATATATCTAAACAGGTGGCATACAAACTTTTTGATACCAGGGCCCACTATTTAGTCAGCATTTGAGCCACCTCTAGACCACAATTTGATGGCATTTTAGTCCCACAGACCCCAAAACTTTATTTTGCTTTTGTCTACAATTCCAGGCTAAACAACGGTAAAACCTCAAATCTATGTGGTGTATCACTGAGACACTGAATAAACTACAATGACAACAACAAGTGTACTATATCATCTAGCAGGCTCTAGACTTCTCAGTAGTCTGGCAGAAGCAAAAGACAGAATAAATGGCAATAAATGGCATTCATTGATTAGTGAAAGAAGGAGATTTTTCATGTTGATTCATTGCTTTGTTCTTGGTTATAGGTGTACTTGGTTGGAGGTTTGGTTATTTGTTTCAAATATTTGTCTCCACCGTAAGGTGGTGACTATGTTTCACCCCTGTCCGCCTGTCCGTGCACACGTCTGTCCGTTCACCTGACCCAGAGCCTTCTAGGGGAGAGTTCACTCCTGTGAGGGGAGAGTTCACTCCTGTGAGGGGAGAGTTCACTCCTGTGCGTCAGGGCAATGGCGGTGCTGGAGGAGCAGCAGCGCTGATGTAGAAGCCGTTTGAGTGCACTCTGAAACCGGAAGTCGATGAATATGAATGGGATTTAATCAGGGACCAGCACGAAAACATCATGTATTAATGGCGGTGACCTCGTAAACAAACTATTGATGCAGGCAAATTAAAGAATGCCTTCTGGAGGTTGATTTCGGATACTTTGTCACATGATTTGCAAATGATATATAATTATATTGACGTCTTGAAAGTGTTAGTGCTGATTGAAACTGGTTTCAAAGCAGGCGATATCGCGAGAATTCACTGAAAAGCTAAGATTCTCGCGATAACAGCGGGTCCTATTGGGGGGTAGGAGTATGCAGAAAGGTGTTGGACCCGGTTATTTAATCCATCTTTAATGAGTTATTCTTTAATAATAGTACAACATAAACATTACAGAGACGGTAGCCGTGACTGAGCAATACTTTAAAGCAGTTGTCTTTTAACATACGTACCTAAAATAGCGCCGTTTTCGTTGAAAACAATGTACTCCCAATGACAGTTAGGACTGGACTGCACTCATAGACGAATCTCTGTAGTCTCGTGCACGGTGCTCTGCTCTGCTTTCTGACCCCTCAATGTCGTAACTCTCCTACTAGAAGGCTCTGACCTGACCTAACAGTTGCCTGCAGGGGTGAAACAATACGGTGGTGACTCACCATACTGTTGAGCCCCTCACCACCTCACAGGGTGACGTAACAGTCACCCTGTGGGGGTGACCCGAGCTGGTGGAGACTTGGCTGCACCCCGAAGGGGCAGAGATCTAGTTTGATATATTTTGGGCTGTACACCTACCCTGCCCAGTCATGACCTGTAGTAACCTGCGGTCACCCTCCATCTCCTCCAGAGAGAGAGAGAGAGAGAGAGAGAGAGAGAGAGAGAGAGAGAGAGAGAGAGAGAGAGAGAGAGAGAGAGAGAGAGAGAGAGAGAGAGAGAGAGAGAGATGTCTGAATGATAAATCCACATCCACCCTGCCAGGATCATCCTCCTCCCAAAATACATTAATACATTGTCATCTATTACACCCTTTCCTCTGAGAATAAAGTACTCAATCTGTGTGTGTGTGTGTGTGTGTGTGTGTGTGTGTGTGTGTGTGTGTGTGTGTGTGTGTGTGTGTGTGTGTGTGTGTGTGTGTGTGTGTGTGTGTGTGTGTGTGTGTGTTAATTATGCAGGTCTGTGAGTGTGTGTGTGTGTCAGGTGGAGATCTCTAATAATCCCAGCTGGCAGCTCAATGCTGACACATCATCTGCTGTGTTATATGCAGTATGTCACTGTTATCACCTCACCACCATCCATCCACTATACCCAGTATGTCACTGTTATCACCTCACCACCATCCATCCACTATACCCAGTATGTCACTGTTATCACCTCACCACCATCCATCCACTATACCCAGTATGTCACTGTTATCACCTCACCACCATCCATCCACTATACCCAGTATGTCACTGTTATCACCTCACCACCATCCATCCACTATACCCAGTATGTCACTGTTATCACCTCACCACCATCCATCCACTATACCCAGTATGTCACTGTTATCACCTCACCACCATCCATCCACTATACCCAGTATGTCACTGTTATCACCTCACCACCACCACCCACTATACCCAGTACGTCACTGTTATCACCTCACCACCATCCATCCACTATACCCAGTATGTCACTGTTATCACCTCACCACCATCCATCCACTATACCCAGTATGTCACTGTTATCACCTCACCACCATCCACCCACTATACCCGGTATGTCACTGTTATCACCTCACCACCACCATCCATCCACTATACCCAGTATGTCACTGTTATCACCTCACCACCATCCATCCACTATACCCAGTATGTCACTGTTATCACCTCACCACCATCCATCCACTATACCCAGTATGTCACTGTTATCACCTCACCACCATCCATCCACTATACCCAGTATGTCACTGTTATCACCTCACCACCATCCATCCACCATACCCAGTATGTCACTGTTATCACCTCACCACCATCCATCCACTATACCAAGTATGTCACTGTTATCACCTCACCACCATCCATCCACTATACCCAGTATGGCACTGTTATCACCTCACCACCATCCATCCACTATACCCAGTATGTCACTGTTATCACCTCACCATCATCCATCCACTATACCTGGTATGTCACTGTTATCACCTCACCACGACCATCCATCCACTATACCCAGTATGTCACTGTTATCACCTCACCACCACCATCCACTATACCCAGTATGTCACTGTTATCACCTCACCACCATCCACTACACCCAGTATGTCACTGTTATCACCCCACCACCATCCATCCACTATACCCAGTATGTCACTGTTATCACCTCACCACCATCCATCCACTATACCCAGTATGTCACTGTTATCACCTCACCACCATCCATCCACTATACCCAGTATGTCACTGTTATCACCTCACCACCATCCATCCACTATACCCAGTATGTCACTGTTATCACCTCACCACCACCATCCATCCACTATACCCAGTATGTCACTGTTATCACCTCACCACCATCCATCCACTATACCCAGTATGTCACTGTTATCACCTCACCGCCACCATCCATCCACTATACCCAGTATGTCACTGTTATCACCTCACCGCCACCATCCATCCACTATACCCAGTATGTCACTGTTATCACCTCACCACCATCCACCCACTATATCCAGTATGTCACTGTTATCACCTCTCCACCATCCATCCACTATACCCAGTATGTCACTGTTATCACCTCACCACCATCCATCCACTATACCCAGTATGTCACTGTTATCACCTCACCACCATCCATCCACTATACCCAGTATGTCACTGTTATCACCTCACCACCATGCATCCACTATGTCACTGTTATCACCTCACCACCATCCATCCACTATGTCACTGTTATCACCTCACCACCATGCATCCACTATGTCACTGTTATCACCTCACCACCATCCATCCACTATGTCACTGTTATCACCTCACCACCATCCATCCACTATGTCACTGTTATCACCTCACCACCATCCATTCACTATACCCAGTATGTCACTGTTATCACCTCACCACCATGCATCCACTATGTCACTGTTATCACCTCACCACCATCCATTCACTATACCCAGTATGTCACTGTTATCACCTCACCACCATCCATCCACTATGTCACTGTTATCACCGCACCACCATCCATCCACTATACCCAGTATGTCATTCATTCATAGCCCAGTTTTCAGGTGAGGAAGTGACCACCGAAACGATGGTTATAATATTTCAGTTTCATGCTACACACACGCAATATCAAGGAGTGTGGACAGGGCAATGTTGTTCAGACGGACGAAAATGAAAGCCTGGGTGTCATGGCTAACCATATGAGAACAACTCGCGATATTGGGTTTTTTGTCCATAAACTGCCCTGTAGTTCCATTGTGTCCACTGTCCGTCCCAGCTCCAGCTGGGCTGGCCTTGCCCCCCCCCCCCCCCCAACTGGTTTTAAGCTCCGTCACAACATGTGACTGGGCTAATCCCCCCTCCCCACCCCCCCTCTTACCACACCACATCCACCTTAGCGTCTGTTCACCCCCCCCCCCCCTGACACACAGCTCAGAGGTTTCAGTCAGAGGTTTTCAGTGCCGTCGCTGGAATGACGGATGATGATACGATATGCTGATATGCTGCTAAGCTAAAAATAATACAAACGTTTTGACATTTTTGCTGTCGCTCCGTCTCTGTGTTCGTCAATGCGCTGTGTTGTGGTTGTTGTTGTTGGTGCAGGAAGGCAGACAGACAGGCAGACAGACAGGCAGACAGGCAGGCAGACAGGCAGACAGACAGACAGACAGACAGACAGACAGGCTGTGTTGTGGTTGTTGGTGGTGCAGGAAGCCAGACAGACAGACAGACAGACAGGCTGTGTTGTGGTTGTTGTTGGTGCAGGCAGGAAGGCAGACAGACAGGCTGTGTTGTGGTTGTTGTTGGCATACATACAGACAGACAGACAGACAGACAGACAGACAGACAGACAGACAGACAGACAGACAGACAGACAGACAGACAGACAGACAGACAGACAGACAGACAGACAGACTGTGTTGTGGTTGTTGGTGCAGGCAGGCAGACAGATAGACAGTCAGACAGGCTGTGTTGTGGTTGTTGGTTGGTGCAGGCAGACAGACAGGGATGCTATTTCCAGTACAGCCCTTTGATCATACCTTCAGACAGTTTATCTGTGACTTCAGCTCTTGGTGGTGGTGGAGGCTTCAACCCCCAAATACTGTTTGGAGTTATGTTTTTGTATAGGCTCATCATGAATGCACTTTAGATTTACAGATAAATGTGTGGATATACTGGGTGTGCCGAGATACCAAAGCCACAGGGCTTAACCTGGCTAAGGCCAGACTCACTGACTGAGTCTCTTGGTCTGGCCAACAGGGCTGGATTGGGACAAAAATTCGGCCCGTTTTTTTTTTTTTTTTTTTTTTTTTTTTTTTTTTTTTTTTTGTGTGAATTTGTTGCCCAGGTAAATGATGGACAGTTGGTAACCAGATGTAACTCTTTGAGAGTGTAAAAATGGACCCTTGCGGGTCCATTTGGTTTCATTTTTATACTCTCAAGAATTAAAATATTCATCTGAATTATCCCAAATCCACGCAACTAGAGATCTAGGTTTGCCTGTTATGTTTCTGAAATCCACCCTGAAATTGTAGATAAAAACAGAAGAGTCTCTTGGTCTGGGGTCCGTGAAAATGTCACAAAATGGTGGTCCGTGGCTCAACTGCTGAATAAATAGTGGAGCCTGGTATGAAAAAGGTTGAAAACCACTGATATAAGCCTAATAGACACCTCCTACACAGCCCTTTGTTGCTCACAAGAATGATCCAAGGATCCAAGAACAAGTGCAGCTACAATACAGGTCTGCCATAAAAGGGGGGCACTTTTTTTAAGCACCACATAGCGCCCCCCCCCCCCCCCCCTATGGCCGCGTCCCACCGGGAGAGCTCCTGGTACACCCTGTAGCCAGTCCGACCCTGATTGTCAACCTCTAATTTCCTTCGGTACCAAGATGTATTTTAACCAATGAGAGTCAGAGTTGGAAATCGGACCAGACGCAGCTGATTGGCCAGCAGCCAGCAGGTGGTTTATGAAAGCAGTTTGTCTGTGAAAGTGACAGTACCACTGCATAATCATATCGGTACAAAATCTTTGCACACCTCACAAGAAAAATCTATTTTCTTTCCAGCTAAAAACCTATATCATTTGTGAATCGGTTATCGGTGGTTTTATACCTCTATCGTATTGTATGCATTTTCAAATCGTTTGAGACTTCCAATCAGATCTACCTCTTGAGAACGTAAAACCAAAGGGACCCTTGCGGGTCTGTTTGGTTTCATTTTTACACTCTCAAGAGTTAAAATTCATCATCTTAATTAGCCCAGGTCTTAACACAACTAGAAGATTAATGGCCATTTTGATCTGTATGTTAATAGTTTCCACGCCGTCCTCGAGCTGCTCGTGGATTTCCCGTTAGAATCCCACCGCCGAACACACGGACGGCGCGTATCACGACGAAATGTAGATTTCATTCTTTAATCCAACTATTATTCATTTCATTTGGGACAGAATTGGGGACAACTTTTTTTTTTTTGTCCCATTCACATTCATTCAATCCAATGCATTCAAACGGCTCTCCTCCGGTTTGCCCCCTCAATGTCGTGGGCGCATGGGTTAAGCAGCCAGGGCTACACAGCTCTTCCTGACTTGTGAACCGGATGTTTTGGGGCAGATCGCCAGATGATCGATTAGACAAGACAACAGACACAGCATAACAGAAACAGCACATCCTGTTTAGGAGATCTGAGCTTCAAAATAAGGGTTTTTTTACCGATCGAACTGGTTTGAGCCGCGGCAATGGAGAGAAAACAAAGAAGATCCGATCGCGGTCAATGAGTTAATTTGCCTGTTTTGTTTCCCCAAATCCAGCCTGCAATTGTGGACAAAAGCAAAATAAATCTTTAGTTTTGGGGTCTGTGTGGATAAAATGTACTCAAATGGTGGTCCGTGGCTCGAAAACCCCTGCTTTAATGTCATGCCAATATGACTGTATTCATATTTGACTTCATCAATTCATGCTTCACGCAATACCATTTCATAATAAACACATTCAGCACATTCACTCCATCCAGCGGTATAGTGTAATCTCTTGGGGGTAGAAACATCCCGTGGGTGTATATATCCTCTCCTTCCTAGACTCTATATAGATTCCATTATTAAAGGTTGTGTGAGTTGTGTGTGTGTGCAGTGATATTCACCCCCCACTCATCTCATCCACTGAACAAAGAGCACAGCAGAGCAGCAGCAACAGAACTAGGTCAATCTGTGCGGCTCTAGAGGTGGCAGATTGCACTGCAATAACAAACATCATATATATACATACTATACAGTAATGCCTTCATGCCTGGGTGGTGCTATAATGTGGTGCAACATGCACACACATACGCAACTGGACAGTAGGGCTTCAGTATCAGACAGATAGATACGGTTTTCAACCTTTTCGATACCAGGGCCCACTATTTATTCAGAATTTGAGCCACGGAGGATGACCTTTCGATGACATTTTAGCCACACAGACTGCAAAACTAAAGATTTCTTTTGCTTTTGTCCACAATTCCAGGCTGGAGTTGGGAAACAATGCAGTCAAACATACGGATCAAAATGACCATTAATCTTCTACATTCTCTAGTTGTGTAGACTTGGGATAATTCACATGATGAATATTTTAAATCTTGAGAGTGTAAAAATGAAACCAAATGGCCCTTGCAACGATCAATTTGGTTTTGCGCGCGCACACACACACACACACACACACACACACACGCACACACACGCACACACATGCACACAGTTTACTGTAGTGTGTGAGTATGCATGCAGTCATACACATGCATGCACTGTATACAGTATTGCATTCAGACAAACATGCAAAAGAATCTATGCGTCTACACAGTGGTGTAGTAAGCAGTGAGCAAAAAGAAAGGAAGTAAAGTATAATAATCACACGTGTGTGATCTGGTATTTTGGTAGTTACGGTCTACTGCTGTAGGTCTGTACTGTACATACTGTTGTATGAATGTTTACATTGGTTTATTTACCCAATGTCCCGATGATAATAAGCATCGTCATGTTCTCTGTTTGACTTGTAAATGAACACTGAAAAGCATTTGCACTAACTATGCATCCAAAGTACAAACTTCATCAAAGAGCCAGCACGACATATAAGAAAAGTGGAATATTTGACAAAATTGAACAATGAAGTCACATGTAGACTTAATCAGTCAGAAACTATGTATAGCCGATATGTGCACATGTCCTGCAGGGAATAGTTATGGTATACCACCTTATATAAAAAAAAAAAATACATCACAGCACTGCATGTATGAAAACAAACAAACATGTGCATACAGACACAGACGCTATGCATGCAAACAAACAGGTGTGCATGCATGCAGCTTGCAAGTACACTCATACACACACAGACAAACGAAGCAAGTGCAATGCACGCATGAAAGCAAATAACCGAACACACAGTGTGGTGATATGCATGCGATGTGCACAAACAACGCATGAACACATGAATGCACGCACGCACAAAGACATACACTTGCAGCAGCAGTAAAGCGCTTCTTCATCATCATATCACCACGGCGACACAAGACCTTCACAGGCCTACCAACAACTCAGCGGAAACAATAACACCCTCTCTCTCTCTCTCTCTCTCTCTCTCTCTCTCTCTCTCTCTCTCTCTCTCTCTCTCTCTCTCTCTCTCTCTCTCTCTCTCTCTCTCTCTCTCTCTCTCTCTCTCTCTCTCTCTCTCTCTCTCTCTCTCTCTCTCTCTCTCTCTCTCTCTCTCTCTCTCTCTCTCTCTCTCTCTCTCTGCCATGTCTGCTTATTATAAGTGATGTATGGGCTTGTTTTTCTTTACAATTGCTTGTACACAGGCTACAGGGCAGATCTAGGCATGGGGCATATGCCCAGTGTATGAAGGCATGCAAAACAACCCAAGATATTCCAAATCAAAGTGCTTAAAATGATGTGAAACACTACTACTGCTACTAACTAACTACAGCTGTGTCACCACTAAACCAACAGCATTTCATCATTGAAAACAGAAAACTCTCTGAGTCAGACCTTTAGCTTTATGCATGCTGCGTGTCTGTTGCAACTTCAACAACAACTGATTATTATTATTATTGATTCTTTACTTGACTAATAAAAGTCCTGTAAATGGGGTTGGTCTATAATGTGAACAGACACAGCACTGAACAGTGCAAGAGTTACAGTGTCAAACAAGGAACATGGCAGCTGTAACTACAGTGAATCGTGGTTGTATCAATCTGTCCATCTTTCTTTAAAGAAGCATTTTACTGCTTTTTTTTTCTCCACATCCTAGCAGCGCCTGTTGACTGTGTTTGTTTGGTTGGCAAACAGGCTAGCCCATTAGCAACATGATTGACAACAACCTCTGGTTTGTTTGGTATGAACCAAGCCCCTCCCCCCTTGAAATCTCACAGACAGCGGGACAGTTTCAGACTCTAGCTTCAGGAAGCTGAACTGAAGTCTGATAATCAGGCTAGATAAGGAGCTTGAACACGCGTGTTACATCCTGCTGTGCAAAGATACATCAGCGTTTACACTTCCTCCTGAGGTTGTTTTGGAGTAAATGTGAATATCATGTTAATTTTCTACAGAGCAAGTATACCGCTAGAGTCGATCCTGAGATGCGGAATTGCCAGTTTGGTATTGGTGACCTTACTGTTAAATTTAAATCACAGATTGCCAGGGTGGCAAAAAATGGCCAGGAAGATCATGGGCATGCCCACTGCCCATGCAGCTCCCCGATCACCCCCCTCCCCCCAAGCCATCTTTGAACAGGCTGCCATTAGACATTGTCTCTGACCTCTCATACTGCATGTTCTAAACCAAGAATATGTCTTGATGCAGGGCGGATGCCCCCCTAAATGCCCAGTCTGCCCCACCAAACACGATGGCATGCAAAACAACCCAAGATATTTCAAATTAAAGTGCTTATATTTAAAATGATGTGGAACACTACTACTGCTACTAACTAACTACAGCTGTGTCACCACTAAACCAACAGCATTTCATCATTGAAAACAGAAAACTCTCTGAGTCAGACCTTTAGCTTTATGCATGCTGTGTGTTGTTATATTGATGCTTTACTTGACTAATAAAAGTCCTGTAACTGAAAATGGTATGGGTGCGGCTTCATCATGAAGCCGCCCCCATACAATGTTCTCCTGCCCCCCCCCCCCCCCCCCCCCCCCCCCCCCAATTGGGAAATGTTACATCCGCCCCTGTGTTGATGCGGAATGGTAGAAGCTATAAAACTCCACCATGTAAATAGAATAGATAAACACTAATTCTAGTTTCTGACTCTATATTCTAGCTTTGGATGCTAGATTCTAGGTTCCGACACAAGATTCTAGTTTTTCTGAAAAATCTACAGTATGTTCCTGTGTCAGTGATGCTCAACATATTTCATGCCAAGGAGGACCACCAGAATGATCTATATTTGGCTGCGGACTTGAGATTTGAGTTTGAAAATGTTTGCTTCTGAAACAATATATTCAAAGATTTGCCACAGATTTTCACGATTTTTCAAAAATAGCAGACCTACAAGCTCATAGCGCGCCAATCAGTGGCGTGCTATGAGCTTGTAGATATACTGTATGTGTTGTGTACCTATCTCTTATCTGTCTGCGTGAACTCTACACCAGGGGTTTTCAACAGGTGGTCCGGGACCACCAGTGGTCCCTGAGAGGGTTCCAGGTGGTCCCCAGCTAAGTTGTTTAACCAGATGTAACTCATGAGAACGTAAAAATGAAACCAAATGGACCCTAGCGGGTCCATTTGGTTTCATTTTTACACTATAAAATATTCATCATCTGAATGAATGTATGTTTTGCTTGTTTTGGTTTCCCAAATCCAGCCTGGAATTGTGAACAAAAAACAAAATAATAAATAATAAAATTAGATTTGGGGTCTGTGGGGCTAAAATGCCATCAAATGATGGTCCGTGGCTCAAATCCTGAATAAATCGTGGTCCCTGGTGTCAAAAAGGTTGAAAACCAGTGCTCTTTGTGCAGCTCGGTCGTTGTCTCTGAGACAAATTTCTCCCACGGGAGACTAATAAAGTTAACCTTGAACCTTGGAAGACTTCAGGTGTCTCACACATTCACAGAGTTCAGTGTTCAAACTGCCCTAATAGTCATCTTTCTGTTGTCTCTTTTTCTGCTATAGATGTGTTTTTAACTCAGGTAAATTCCACCCATTTTCCAAATTTTCCTGAGAGGATACAAATGTGAACCAAATGGGCATTTGTACCCTCTCTCAGGAAAAAGGGGTCTGAAAGAAAAATCATTAATATGGTGAAATAGCTTTCAATTAAAAAAAATGTATTGTACAGTATTATTATTTATTCTTCTCTATGTTCAGAATAAAGCTTTCAATTCAATACATCTTGATGATATCATCAGATGTATTTCACCATGTTAATGATTTTTTTCAGACCTCCATTTTTAGGAAAAACAGAATTGGGGAAACTTTTTTTTATCATGTCCACACAACATCTCTAAGGTATATTAATGACATTAAAATGTTGAAAATGGGTGGAGTTCCCCTTTAAGTATGTTAAAATAAGTATTCCCCTGGTGCCACTATACAGTATTTAGACATCGCATGTACCTAAAAAATAGCCGATCTACAAGCTTCAAGCTCAAGCTCCAAACGTGTCCCAGAGCTATTTTTTTTTGCTATATTTGAATTGAAATCTTGAATTATTATTATTAATATTTTAATAACCACAAGATAACAGTGAACTGATGCTGTCCCAGTTTCAGTATCTCCACCGAAATGAAGAGCAAAGACCATTCTTCATTACCACAGAAAAGTGATCAACAAACTAACAGCAGGAAGAGCCATATAGTCGGTCCAACAGGAGAGAGACGATGTGTCACCAGTACATCAACCAAACACAACTATTAACCCTATGCCGACTAATTAATTCTAGAGATGCCCGATATTGACTTTTTTACCGATATCCGATATCCCGATATTATCCAACTTCTAATTCCCGATACCGATATCAACCGATATCAACCGATACCGATATATGCGGCCTCCAGTGGTGGAAAAATAACAGAAACTATTACTATACAAATATTTAATATAAATAAACATTTAGTATAAATACAAATTCATGTTATAGCCTAGAAATACTCCATACAACTATACATACAAAAGTAATGGTATAAACATGACCGTAGCGCTGAGTCTACATCTCTGTAAATAGTCATAATTTCCAGTTTGTAAATACCGATACCGATATTTTCCGATATGAAATTTGAAAGCTTTTATCGGCCGATAATATCGGAGGGCCGATAATATCTGCCATCTAATTCATATTAACTTTAGTGAGTTGGTTGTTTTGTCTAAAATGCAGGACGAAGCAATTGTCTGTTTGCAGGGAAACAGCTGCAGCATCAAAGTAGAAGCAACATAAAAAAAAATCGAGCAACGCAAAACATAGCTAGACATCTATATTGATTTTTTGCTAAAAAGTTGTCTCTCTTACTTTGGCAATGTAAACATGTGTTCACGTTGCCATTTCTGATGCCAATAAAGCTCTATGAGTTGAATTGACAAGATGAGCAGAGTCCAGGGTGACCAGATGTCCCTCTTTGCGTGGGACAGTCCCTCATTTCCAAGACTTTTCAAGTGTCCCACAAACTGAGACTCTGTCCCACATTGTGACTGACAGACATCAGTGTTCAAAATGCCCTAATAATTTGTAGTGCCCTAATAGTTGGATTTCTGTTGTATCATTTCTTGCTATGTTTTTTTTTTTTATATATAATTCCCACATGTGGTACCACTATATTTCCACAATCACTCTAGAGAGGTCACATCGCATACTGTCGTATCAAAAATAGCTGACGCGATCTGAGATTGTAGATCAGCTATTTTTGATTTTAGATCAGCTGTTTTTGCTATATGTGAAATGGAATCCTGAAATATTTCTTGGAATAGTGACATCAAGATGTTAATAATTTGCTAACTACATGTTGTCCCGTTTCCACACTCCACTTGTCCCACACATGCAACACTTCTGTCCCTCAAACGAACAGTTTGGATCTGGTCACCCTAGCAGGGTCTGAACAGAGAGCTATAGAGCAGCAGGAGAGACGATGTGTCATCAACCAACCACACATCAACTAAAAACAACAAGCCAGCAATCATCCTGCTTATTAACCATCAATAACAAACCACTAATAATGACACTGCTAGGATACAGTAGTAGAGCAGCCAGGGAAACTAATAAACACAATGACATCATCAATAAACAACAACATTACCAATAAACATAACGACATCACTAATAAACCGTCAGGGAGACGCAAGCGCACGAAGAGGAGAGTTGTTGTTGTTGGTGCGTGTGTGTGTGTGTGTGTGTGTGTGTGTGTGTGTGTGTGTGTGTGTGTGTGTGTGTGTGTGTGTGTGTGTGTGTGTGTGTGTGTGTGTGTGTGCGTGTCTAGTACTACTGTACCTTCATCTTCCAACACGAATTCATGGCTGGCCTGGTGTCCCCTCAAACACACACACACACACGCACACACACACACACACCCCTCACACAACAACAATAGTTCCTGTCGGATGGGGGGGTGGTGGTGGGGGGTCGGAGGGGTTAGGGGTCGGGGGTAGGGGGGGTCCACATGCCCCCCTTTCTTCCTGTAAATCCGTGCGGGGCGCCGCTGATCGGGGTGGTCGGGTGGTCTATAGCGGAGGCGGCGAGGCTGCAAAGAGCCGGCCAAACACGCCAACAATGGCAGCCGTCTGTTGGTATCCAGGGCGACCGAGCTCCACAGACAAAGACGGACGGATGCAGAGAGAGAGAGAGAGAGAGAGATGGAGAGAGAGATGGAGGAGGAGGGAGGGAGGGAGGGAGGGCGATCGAGACACATGCCCTACATTTCTCTCTCACACACACACATACACACACACACACACACTGACTGACAGACACACACACACAGCTCTGAGGGGCTGCTACATGTCCGGACTTGCTCTCTCTCTCTCTCTCTCTCTCTCTCTCTACCCACACACACACACACACACAAACACACACACACACACAAAGCCAATCCGCTGCTGTAATCCCATTGGCCGGTGCGGCTACATGTACCACTATACTTCCTCCAGCTGATCTTGACGGGGTGAGGCGGGGGAGGGGCTAGCGGTGTGCGTGCTGAATAATTCATGAGTTGGGGGAGGCGGTCTGTCCTTTAAATAGACTCCCCCTCCCCTCCCCGCGTTGCCTGCTTCACCCAGCTTAACCTGAGCACACCTCACCTGAGCTAAACCTGACTTAAACCTGGCTTCACCCGTTTAACCTAAAACACATCATCTGAGATAAACCTGACTTAAACCTGGCTTCACCCATTTAACCTAAAACACATCATCTGAGCTAAACCTGACTTAAACCTGGCTTCACTCGTTTAACCTAAAACACATCATCTGAGATAAACCTGACTTAAACCTGGCTTCACCCATTTAACCTAAAACACATCATCTGAGATAAACCTGACTTAAACCTGGCTTCACCCATTTAACCTAAAACACATCATCTGAGCTAAACCTGACATAAACCTGGCTTTACCCAGTTTAACCTAAACCCACCTAATCTGAGCTAAACCTGACTTAAACCTGGCTTTACCCAGTTTAACCTAAACCCACCTAATCTGAGCTAAACCTGACTTAAACCTGGCTTTACCCAGTTTAACCTAAACCCACCTAATCTGAGCTAAACCTGACTTAAACCTGGCTTTACCCAGTTTAACCTAAACCCACCTAATCTGAGCTAAACCTTACATAAAACTAGCTTCACCCAGCGTAAACTGAACACACCTTATATGAAATAAACCTGACTTAAAACTGGCTTCCCCCAGCGTAAACTGAACACACCTCATATGAACTAAACCTGACTTAAACCTGGCTTTACCCAGGAGGAAATGGTATGGGGGCGGCTTACCATTTTCCATTTTCAGTTACAGGACTTTTATTAGTCAAGTAAAGCATCAATACTAACATCAGTTGTTGTTGAAGTTGCAACCGACACGCAGCATGCATAAAGCTAAAGGTCTGACTCAGAGAGTTTTCTGTTTTCAATGATGAAATGCTGTTGGTTTAGTGCTGACACACACACACACACACACACACACACACACACACACACACACACACACACACACACACACACACACACACAGTGACCTCTAGGGTGAGCGGCGGACAGTGATGTACAGTAAGTGAGCAGGAGAGGTCAGGAGGTCATGAGTAATGGAAGGTCGTTTCCTCCTGTTCCAACCCCCCAGTGGACCATGACACACACACACACACACACACACACACACGCACACACACACACACACACACACACACACACCACACACACACACACACACACACACACACACACACACACACACACACACACACACACACACACACACATGCACACACGCATGCACCTTGCACACATACAATAGCACAGAGTTGGAGAGAATATCAAGGACAACCGAGAAGGCAAGCATTCTCTCTCTCACACACGCGCGCACACACACACACCCCACACACACCCACACGAACACACACACACACACACACGCGCACACACACACACACACGCACACGCACACGCACACGGTATGTAAATGTAGCCACTGCTCCCACCTTTATGAGTAATGTCGTAAACAAACAACGTTGACATGTCATTGCTGTTGATATTGCCTTTGTGTGTGTGTATGTGTGTGTGTGTGTGTGTGTGTGTGTGTGTGTGTGTGTGTGTGTGTCACAGACAGCAGATTAATCTCCGCAGAGTTAAACACAGTCATCAGACACGTCTAGTAATTGTAAATGCAGTAGAATTACAGCCAGTCTTTACTTAAAGGGGAATTCCACCCATTTTAGACTTTTTACTGTCATTGACATACAGTACCTGATGTCTGGTACACCTGTTGCGTGGCAATAACAATAATAATTTGTCCCCATGTTCTGTGTTTCCTAAAAAGTATCGATACTTCAGTGTAAAAAATACTCTGTTGCAAGAGTCTGGTATTCAATGTGTGCTTAAGCGGTCCGCAGGTCCGCAGCCAAATACAGATAATTCTGGGGGTCCTTGGCATGAAATATGTTGAGCATCACTGACAAAAAATAGAATCTAGCGGCAGAAAATAGAATGTAGCATCAGAAACTAGAATGTACCGTCGGAAACTAGAATCTAGCATCAGGAATTAGAATCTAGTGTCAGGAATTAGAATGTAGTGCCAGAAACTAGAAACTAGTGGCAGGTCGAAAAAGTGGGGTCCATATAGAAAATGCATTAGGGGGAGAGTTACGATATTGAGGGGTCAGAAACCAGAGCGGAGCAGCCAGTCGTCACGTGACTATACAGAGCCTCTCTGAGTCCTAGCTGCAGTTGGGAATACATTGTTTTCAACGAGAACGGCGCAAATAAGAGCTATTTTAGGTACGTATGCAAAACGACAACTGTTTTAAAGTAATGTTCAGTCAAGACTACAGTCTCTGTAATGTTTATGTTGTACTATTATCAAAGAACAAGGGTTTTAAAGTCATTAAAGCTGGATTAAATATCTGAGTCCAATGCATTTCTGCATACTCCTACTGCTACATTGGACTCAGAGCAGCCTCGCAGGCAGTCTCACGAGACGCTCCGTATCGCGAGTGTGTGTGAATGGGGTGCTGTTGGCCAGTAGCTGAACTACATAGCTTAACTACATTTTCCAGTAACTTGTAGTGTAGCTTACTACATTTGTTCTGGGAATAGCTTGTAGTGAAGCTACACTACTTGTTTCGAGTAACAAGGATTGTAGCTTACTACATTTTCCCACACACATTTTCAAATCCCACCCATTTTTAATGGGTAGAAAACCTCAAACTCACCCCTAAATTATTATTATTATGATTTTTATTTATATTTTCTTATTATTATGACTATTATTTATTAGGTTGCACATTAAGTTGAGATATATATGTAGTGTTGATGTAGCAAGCTAATCTGTTGTGTAGCTTGTAGTGTAGCCTGCTACAATTTTCTGGGGATAGCTTGTAGTGTAGCTTAGTTACATTTTTTCGAGAGTAACAAGTAGTGTAGCTTACTACATTTTCCCAGTAACTTGCCCATCAGCGCGAGCGATCTGGCACTTAGGAGTGAACGGGAATATCGCAACTCTCCCCTAGAAGGCTTTAGGTCTGGGAACCAACCAACTCAGATAAGGTTTGCTTCGCTACTGTATTTTGTTTATTTTCATTCATGCATTTTTTCATGCGTATTTTAGTCTCGCTTCTGTAGTTCTCTGAACTGTGCTGTGTTTGTTGTCAAAGGGAAAGCATGCAGCTCTCGTAGCCTGCAGTTGAAAACAAGCCAAGGAATATAATGATGGGTTTTGAGACAGGATTCTTTAAAAACGGCCACTGCATCGATGGCCTGTCTGTCCAGCCACAAGCACTTCAACTTCAATGTTTTGCAGAGTTGAATCTCGTAAAATATAAATAAATAAAGAAAACGGTCCCCAGACCGTGGTCCATCTGTAGCGTGTGTACAAGCGGACCGTAACGACATCAAAGCAACGGACCCTGACGCCCAGTACCGTTTACAGTTTCCATAGCAACGCCTCTGGCCTCTCCACACATCTATCTACAACTTACAGTATAAGTAGATAACAGCCTGGCAGTGGAAAAGCCCCAGATCTGATCACTGACTTTATCTTTCTGCTTGGTTTCTCTTTCTTACAGCCAAAAACAGCCCCAGACTGAAGGGCAGACAGACTGAGTACTTCTGACACCAGTGCATGTATAGCAGGGGCGGATCTAGGCATGGGCATGGGGGGCAATGCCCCCTAAATGCCCAGTCTGCCCCACCAAACATGCTGGCATGCAAAACAACCCAAGATATTTCAAATTAAAGTGCCGATATTTAAAATGATTTGAAACACTACTACTGCTACTAACTAACTACAGCTGTGTCACACTAAACCAACAGCATTTCATCATTGAAAACAGAAAACTCTCTGAGTCAGACCTTTAGCTTTATGCATGCTGCGTGTCTGTTGCAACTTCAACAACAACTGATGTTATTATTGATGCTTTACTTGCCTAATTACAGTCTTTCAACCGAAAATGGTATGGGTGCGCCACCACTGGTGGACCCCCCCGGGTCACTGGTTGAATTCCACCGCATTCGAATAAAGACAACCTACGGCAGTGCAAACTGTAGGACGGGATTGGGACCTCAGGGTGAAATGTAGAACAGGGGGCATCTATGACAAAAATCAAGTACAGTACATAACTACATATTATATCACAAGGGATCAAAGTAGATTGATGCCCAGTGTGTTTTGGTGTGGAATTCTCCTCCAACAGCATATACAGTAGCTTCTTTCATGTCCAGTAAAACAGCTTACACATTAACCCCTACTGGACTTTGCTCCGGATAGATTTCAACATTTCCAGACCACAATAAGCTGAATCAAGCTGTTTCCACACAGCTCTATGTAGGCACGCACACGCGCGCGCACACGCACACGCACACGCACACGCACACACACACACACACACACACACACACACACACACACACACACACACAGTTTTTTTCTGCCAATAAAGCTTTTCAATCAATAAACAAATCAACCAATCAACCCCTGTATTCAAATGTTTACTTGTGTGATTGTGCAAATATATTGACTGTAAAATGTATCCGTTATTACCGAATTGTCTGTTTTCAAATAGCTGTGAACAAACACTTAGCATAACCAATTTCTTAAAGGGGGATTCCACGCATTTTCAAAATTTTCCTGAGAGGGTACAAATGTGAACCGTCTCAGGAAAACTTTGGGGTCTGAAAGAAAAATCATTAACATCTTGATGATGTCATGAGATTTTTTTCAGACATCCATTTTTAGGAAATACAGAATTCATCATGTCGACACAACATCTCTAAGGTATATTAATGACATATTAAAATGTTGAAAATGGGTGGAGTTCCCCTTTAACCAATTTGTGTTTTTTTTCCCCCGCTCCATCGGACTGAAACTAAGCTGTCAATCTGCCGCTATAACGAGACGCGTCCATCCTTGTGTAATTAGTCTAATTACAGATGTCCTTTAAACACAATTGAGAGCTGTTCAGACAGAGAGACGGTTCCTAATTGATTGTTTTGTGGCCTCTCATCGCGTTTATCTGGCGATTTCTACGCCTCTTATCATGATTCAAACCAGCCTGCGTGTGCGTCTCGTGTGTGTGTGTCGTGTGTGTGTGTGTGCGTGTGTGTGTGTGTGTGTGTGTGTGTGTGTGTGTGCATGCGTTAAGAACATCATCAGAAGCTCTGCTTTGAACAAAACAGACAGTAATGGCTTTGCTAGAGACACTGGGAAAACATAATGTTTTCAATATATTTAAAGCAATACACCCTGGAGAGAGAGGAGAGGCAAGCTAGAAAGACAGAAAGAGAGAGAGAGAGAGAGAGAGAGAGAGAGAGAGAGAGAGAGAGAGAGAGAGAGAGAGAGAGAGAGAGAGAGAGAGAGAGAGAGAGAGAGAGAGAGAGAGAGAGAGAGAGAGAGAGAGGCACAGAGAGAGACGGAGAGAACTCAACTTGGAAAATCAAAAATGGTGGACATTATAAATCAAGTGGAAATAGACTTTCAAAATCTCTTCCAAATCCGTCAACAAGGCATGCCCTATGCAGTGGAAAAATGTGTGCATGTGTCATTTATTTTTTTAAACAATGTTTTATCATATAGGAGAGCTATTGGTGGAGAGGTTTGTCTGTCACGTGTTATGCTTAGCTGTGATTGGACCATAGCAGTTTGGGGGAGGGGCTTACTGAAAGGTCTATTGCAGTAACCCAATTAACATGATGAATATTTGAACTCTTGAGAGTGTGTGTCCATTTGGTTTCATTTTTACATTCTCAAGAGTTACATCTGGTTAACCAACTTTCCATCATTTAGCCTGGGGACCACCTGGAACCCTCTAAGGGACCACTGGTGGTCCCCGGACCACCTGTTGAAAACCCCTAGTCCAGGGGAGCCCAACCAGTAGATCGGATCTACCGGTAGATCTCGGCCTGATCACGAGTAGGTCTCGGGGGATGTG
>CM076974.1:47768371-47813371 GCA_039105355.1 Benthosema pterotum
AGTGAACGGGAATATGGCCTGGCGCCCTGGCCTGCCCTGGACTTTACAAAAAAAAAAAAAACGTCACTAGGTGGCGCAGGCCACCAGGGAAAACACCCTGTACTCCAGATGGCCAATCCGCCCCTGCACTGGAGTGAAAAACAGCTTTACACCCTCCAGAAAAAAACGTGCTGTTTCCACAATCACAGGTGACTGTGATTACAGTCAGATATCTCATTCTCGTCACAATGTCCACAACCAAATCAGGATTATCACCAAAAATATGCATTCAACAGCAAATTAAACAATGAAAACACGTAAACGGGAAGATGTTCTAACATGCATCAATTAACTCGGGTAAGTCGGGTTTGGTAGTTAAAGGCATATAGGATTCAGTGATTTTACTTAATTCAATTAACCATTAAGACTAATTCTACAAATACGGTCTAAATCAGTCGTTCTCAAAGTTTTTTGTTTTTTTTTTCTTTGTAACAGGGACCCCTCATGGGGGTCCCCAGGACTGACCTTGAGAGCCAACTGGCCTAGATCCAGCACACCAAGGATATGTTCACTTTTTGGTTCACTTTTCTAAAAGCAAGGGGGAAAAAAGACTGTGTACCACACAGACAGTTCCTTCTACACACCTACCACCCAGGGTACACGCACGCACGCACACACACACGCACGCACACACACACACACACACACACACACACACACACACACACACACACACACACACACACACAGCGGGTGGGTGATAGATGGAGTGTAAAGCAGTGATAAATCATGTGTGTCTTCCTTCTCAGTCAGACAGCCTGCCTGCCACACCCACACACACACAACCCCCGAGATATAGTGCACGCACACGCACACACACACACACACACACACACACACACACACACACACACACACACACACACACACACACACACACACACACACACACACACCCGCTGAGAGATGTGAAGAAGCAGTGTGTGTGTGTGTGTGTGTGTGTGTGTGTGTGTGTGTGTGTGTGTGTGTGTGTGTGTGTGTGTGTGTGTGTGTGTGTGTCTGAGGTAGAAATCATTCCTCAGTGAGGCAGTCAGTGTATTCTGCTCATCCATGCTAGTGGATGCGCACACCATTCCTAGTGGTGTAACAATGTGATAATAATCATTTTGCAACGCAAATAATCGGTATCGGATTGTTTTCTTTGCAGAAAATCGATTGCATTAACATGCAGTGGTAATGCAATCAATTTTGCTGCAATTTTCAAATCTACACATTTTTCAAAATGTAGAAGAATTGCCATTTTGACCAACATCTTGCCAGTTATCTCTCTCTAAATTAGTCCGAGAGACTAAACTCAACATCAAACGGAAACGGTGGTCCTCCTCCGTGGCTAAAATGCAGAATAAATAGTGGGCCCTGGTATGAAAATGGTTAAAAAACACTACTCTAGCGCAGGGGTTGTCAACATTTTTGACACCAGGGACTACCATTTATTCAGCATTTGAGCCACAGACCACCATTTGATGACATTTTAGCCCCAAAGACCTAAAACTAAAAGAATCCTTTTGGTTTTGTCCACAATTCCAGGCTGGATTTTGCAAACAAAACAGTGTAGACCTCTTAATTAAATAGTGCTAATTTAGATGGTGAATATTTTAACTCTTGAGAGTGTGAAAATGAAACCAAATGGACCCGCAAGGGTCCATTTGGTTTCATTTTTACGTTCTCAAGAGTTACATCTGGTTACCCAACTTTCCATCATTTAGGCTCATGGGGACCACCTGGAACCTCCTCAAGGACCACTGGTGGTCCCCGGACCACCTGCTCTAGCAGCATTCTAGTGCATTTTTGGAAGTGCCACTAGTGCATTTTGGATTTTGGCAGTTGCAACACTGCTGTGGACTGCTGTGGACATACAGTATATATCACATACGTCAAACTCAAGGCCCAGGGCCCAAATCAGGCCCGCGACTCCTACGACCGAATTATCTTTGGCTCGCGGGATGATATTGAATTAGTATTAGAACTGGCCCTCTGGTATATTACACACACCATGATAAGAAATGAATGCAACTAATTGTTTTACTTCTTCAACTCAAGTCTCATTTACTTTCTCAATTAATTCAGCACTTGGTGAGGAACACAGAAGAAAAAGATTTTCCTGAAAAATAGCAGGTGTTCACGTCTCATATGAGACGTGAACATCTGCACTGAAACTTAAAACAGTTTTTAATGCAGGCAGTTTAATCTTTGCAATTATCTTGCCATTAAGAGACATTGATTTTTTTTATGGAAAATTACTTTTTTGCTGTTTGACAGGGACGTCATCGTAAACCCGTGTCGAAACACAGACCGGTATCTCCAGCCCTCGACTTGTACCAATTTTTCTATTTTGGCCCACTCTGTATTTGGGTTTGACACCCCTGGTATATATACATCAGTGCTGCAGAACAGTGGGAACAGCTTGGAGGACCCCCTCCTATCCATGTGCGTTTCTTTATGGAAGGAGGTCCCATATGGACACATGATAGGGACTGTTATGGGATGGATACATGGATGAATAGCTGGCAGAGGGGCCTGGTTCCTGTTTCTGTAGCAACTTGCGGCTTGCACTGAATTAGTTCTCAGGTGGGAACAGCAGAGGTGGATCTAGATATGGGCATGGGGGGGGGGCATCTCTTGCCCCCCCCAATTGGGAAATGTTACATCCGCCACCGACGAACAGACACACACGATCATTTCAGTGCCTTCTTCTGGAAAGAGGAATAATTACATTATTATGGCAATGATATTGTTGTATTAAAAAAAAAACTCTACTAGAATATTCTACAGTGTGTGTTGGACCATGGTGGGCCTCAATCAGGTCGACCTGGGAGACCACTCTACTGCTATTACCATCAGCCATAAATGGACCTCTAAACCACAGCAATCATCCACTTTACCTGTGGAGAGAGGGAGAGAGAGAGAGAGAGAGAGAGAGAGAGAGAGAGAGAGAGAGAGAGAGAGAGAGAGAGAGACAGAGAGAGAGACAGAGAGAGACAGAGAGAGACAGAGAGAGATAGAGAGACAGAGAGACAGAGAGACAGAGCGCAGTGCGGGTTCTAGCAGTTGCGTGGCCCTATGCAACTTTGTTTTATGTGCAGGGGTGGATCTAGGCATGGGCATGGTGGGGCAATGCCCCCCTACATGCCCTGACTGCCCCACCAAACATGATGGCATGCAAAACAACCAAATTTCAAAGAAATTTCAAATTAAAGTGCTTATAATTAAAATTATTCGAAACGCGACTGTATGCCACTAACTAACTACAGCTGTGTCACCACTAAACCAACAGCATTTCATCATTGAAAACAGAAAACTCTCTGAGTCAGACCTTTAGCTTTATGCATGCTGCGTGTCTGTTGCAACTTCAACAACAACTGATATTATTATTGATGCTTTTACTTGACTAATAAAAGTTCTGTAATCGAAAATGGTATGGGTGCGGCTTCATCGCCTGTGGCGCGAAGCGACACGGGCGATGAAGCCGCACCCATACCATTATCACCTGCCCCCCACCAATTGGGAAATGTAACACCCGGCCCTGTTTATGTGGCCTCTTCATGGCAGCTCCAGAAATAAATTGAAAACCTGCGATGAAAATGCTTCAATCTGGTGCACTTTGAGATGAAAATTAAGATGCTCGATCTATAGAGAACTCCATTATTATTACTATAATCCAGGAAATGTCTGTCCGTCTGAATGAATGTCTGAAACAGGCGCAACTCCTCGCTGACTGCATCAATGACTCTGATTTTTCACACCGTCATTGAGCATAATATTAGGAACAGACTGACAAAGCCGTTTTTTTCAAATTAATACATCCTTGATAATTAATGAATTTATTTGTGCATGAAAATTTCCCCATTAAGTTTATATGGGAAAGTCCGACGGGCCCCCTAACGTTACACAAATCACAGGCCACCGTTATCGCTGTTACCCCACTGCCACTGATAGTGGCCGCGGTGTTGGTGTTGGGGAGGAGG
This sequence comes from Benthosema pterotum, assembly GCA_039105355.1. NCBI lineage: Eukaryota > Metazoa > Chordata > Actinopteri > Myctophiformes > Myctophidae > Benthosema > Benthosema pterotum. The sequence continues at coordinate 47,772,376 of CM076974.1, forward strand.
AGGAGGCACGCCACACCCCCGCTCAGGGCTCTACAGTCGAATGGGTATCGCATTTGCGACTACATTTATTCTACTACAACGTCGTACAACGGCGGTGTTGGCTAAAAACAAGCAGATCTACAAGCTAACAACAGCCGATTCTTGCATGGAAGAGAGACCAGGCGCACAAGGACTGGTTGTGTGCCGTCAACACGTTCCTGGGCACCCTTACTTTGTCACAATTGTTTTCCCATTTCCCCATGATCAAGTATACTCACAGTCACAATTACATTAAAGCAAGCAGAAATTTACATGATCATTGCTATAATCTATTAATTCACTACCCACACTGTTATGATCTATTAATTCCCTTTACACCATTGTACATCATTTGGTGTTCATATATTCACAACAGGTAAGGTCCTAGTTATTACTATTATTATTACGATCTCTAGCACTGTGCCATTGCCAGCAATTCAATCAACCAAGTGCAATCAACTGAAAACCACGATGCAGTTTGCAACAAATTAGTCTTGGGCAATATACCGGTATTGCGGTTTATCGTGATTATCAATACCGATATTAAAAAAATCAATACCACCCAAGACTACAACAAATGATTCTGTTGTACCTTGTGTGAGATCTCCATAGACCAGGGGGTTTCAACCTTTTTTCCCCCCAGGGACCACCATTCTGCCTAACAGCAACCAGGGGACCACCACTATTGTGTGACCAGGGCTGTCACATATCTCGTGGGACTGTGTGCACTTTGCACACTTCTATAACGGCTTTGTTCATTGATTTTTTTTTGCCCTGAAAATAGTGAACAAGTCAAGACACTACTGTATTGAGGACTGAACAGGGTTGTCAGTGGTTTTCAACCATTTTGATACCAGGGCCCACTATTTATTCAGCATCTGAGCCACAGACCATCATTATTTTTGCTTTTGTCCACAATTCCAGGCTGGATTTGGGAAACAAAGCAGGCAAACATACAGATGAATACTGAACGCTTGAATATTTTAACGCTTGAAAATTAACCTAAAATGTTTCATTTTTACGCTCTCAAAGAGATCTGGTTAACCAACTTTCCATCATTTAGCCTGGGGACCACCTGGAATCTTCTCAGGGACCACTGGTGGACCGAGGACCACCGGGTTGAAAACCACTGGCCTTTGTGCATGGAGGCACTACTGTGGTAGGTGACGCTTGACTCCTGTGACGGGGATGTGTGTTTGTATGTGTGAGTGTGTGTGTGTGTGTGTGTGTGTGTGGGGGGGGGGGGGGGGGGGGGGGCGGTCTCAGCTCTATCAAGAGTAAAAGCCAGAGTTGTTTGCTGCGCCTGGACTCTTTGATAAGGCATTCAGGGAGAGAGGATTATGCATGTATGTGTTACTGTGAAGGAAGCAAAGAGCGCTGCTGCTGCTACTGCATGCCTGGGAGGGTTTGGGGGGGAAAAAAAGCAACAACTAAAAGCAACCTTGAATACCAAAATGCTGCAGGACTTTATGTATTGTATTGTATCCCAGGTGGACGGTATGTGAGAGCATTTCTGATGCACCACCCCACCCTGAGGACAGGGGCGGATCTAGGCATGGGCATGGGGGGGCAATGCCCCCCTAAATGACCAGACTGCCCCACCAAACATGATGGCATGCAAAACTAACCCAAGATATTTCAAATTAAAGTGCTTATATTTAAAATGATTTGAAACACTACTACTGCTACTAACTAACTACAGCTGTGTCACCACTAAACCAACAGCATTTCATCATTGAAAAACAGAAAACTCTCTGAGTCAGACCTTTAGCTTTATGCATGCTGCGTGTCTGTTGCAACTTCAACAACAACTGATGTTATTATTGATGCTTTACTTGACTAATGAAAGTCCTGTAACCGAAAATGGTATGGGTGCGGCTTCATCGCCCGTGGCACGAAGCGATCAGCCCAAATAATACTCGGCCCAGAGTATAGACAGAGTTGCGCTGTGGCATTGTATGGCAAGCTCTGCTTACTTCATTGGATCAGTCCAATGGCGGCTCTATCGTCAGGTTGTGTTGCACCATGTTAAGGATTTTTGCTATTTGGACTTTTTTTCTATGAGAGTGTACAAATGGTTTTGGTTCACATTTGTACAGGAACATTTTGGAAATGTCCCTCTTTTGTCCCTGTTTCAGGCTGCAACAGCTCTCATGAGAGCTCGGTTTTCTGACCCCTCAATGTCAGAGCCTTCATGTCCCCCAGGCATTCCCACAGGCAGACAGACTAGGCACTCATTCCACGCAAAAATGTGGTAGAAACAGAGCTACCGGTATACTCTCCAAATACCTGCCCACTATACCATCAGAGACATCAGAGACACACATACCCACAAATCACATACACTCAACTTGAGATTTGTGCCACATTTTCACTTTTTTTTAACAGACCTTTTGCTATGAGCTTGTAGGTCTGCTATTTTTCAATCGATATAAAACCTCAGGGCTAAAATCAGTTCCAAGGACTGAGAACTTTGAGCCCTGCACACACACACACACACACACACACACACACGCACGCACACGCACACACGTGCGGGCGCACACACACACAGAAAGCACAGAGATGGAGTAGAAGTTTCATCAGTATGTCTCATGGAGAGGAGAAATGTTCAATCTCTCCCTCTCTCTCTCCGCCTCTCCCCCTCTCCCCAGGGGCAGATCTAGGCATGGGCATGGGGGGGCAATGGTCCCCTAAATACCCAGTCTGCCCCCAAACCAAACACGATGCCATGCAAAACAACCCAAGATATTTCAAATTAAAGTGCTTATAATTAAAATGATTTGAAACACTACTACTGCTACTAACTAACTACAGCTGTGTCACCACTAAACCAACAGCATTTCCTCATTGAAAACAGAAAACTCTCTGAGTCAGACCTTTAGCTTTATGCATGCTGCGTGTCTGTTGCAACTTGAACAACAACTGATGTCATTATTGATGCTTTACTTGACTAATAAAAGTCCTGTAACCGGAAATGGTATGGGTGCGACTTCGATGAAGCCACCCCCATACCATTTTCTCTTGCCCCTACATGTTTCCTTGCCCCCCCCCCCCACCCCCCCCCCCCCCCCCCCCCCCCCCCCCCCCCACCCCCCCCCTACCCCCACCCCCCCCCCATACCCCCCCCCCCCCCCCCCCCCCCCCAAATGGGACACGTTACATCCGCCCCTGCCCCCCTCTCTCTCTCCGCCCGTGGGCATCATGATAAACAGAATGGTAGGAGCAGACATCAAACGTTGTCCTCTGCTCAGCTAGAGCCACTTTAAAAACACTCTATCCTTAACTTCACACGCCTTCAACTTCAGCAGACTAATGCATATCAAACAGGGAATCCTAAAAAAAAAATGAAATACATTTTCCTCAGTGCATATTTAATTGAGAGACGAACATCTAAGTGTAAGAGCACATTTCACAAGTTTAAAGCCTCCCCCATGCATAAGGGTCCATTTGTAGGCTACAGCTGGTGGTCCCTGGTCACCCATGTAGAGAAACCAGTGCTCTTGTTAGTACCGTGGTGGTCCCAGGGGTCCTTAAGAGAGTTCCAGGGGGTCCCAAGCTAAGTAAGTGATAGTTTGGAAACAAACGGAAACCATAATGGTTCTGTCACTGCACTCCACCCCCCTATTCCCTCACTGTATACATTTCTTTTCCCTTTTACCTACCACGATGATTTGCTGCTTCTGTCTTTACGGTATACCTGATATTTGTATGAAATCTTGAATGAAATGAACCTGGTAGGCTGCTAAGTGTAAACACATTTTAGGACAGGTCTTTTCTGAATGAAGATTTCAACATGAGTGTTATTCTTTAAAACAGATGACAAAATATATATTTTGTTCTATGCTCTATCATGGCCTTGTGCTTGATGTCTGCATTGGAATCTTTTATGACTTTTGTCTTTTTTCCTGTTTTGTTTTTGTTCATCTGTAAATAATTGTAAATATTCTCTAATGGTCTCTAACAGGTGTGAACATCATGCAATCAATCATGTAATGCAGGGGTTTTCAACAGGTGGTCCGGGGACCACCAGTGGTCCCTGAGAGGATTCCAGGTGGTCCCCAGGCTAAATGATGGAAAGTTGGTGATGGAAATATTGGAAATATTTAATATTTTAGAATCTAATTGTGAATGATTTACATATGTCATCTTGTAGATCTTTTCCATTCATTTTACCACCTTGTAGATCTGCTATTTTCAGGGATGTTCAAGTTGCACTCTGCACACAGTTGAAATGTTGATACTTCGTCTGGCAATTTCCCAGATTGTTATGGGTAATTCGTTTTCTTTCCCAGACTGTTATCTATGCATTGACCTTGCTGGAATTTTCCATCACAGGCTTCTGCTCTCTCAGACTGTCTGTTGCTGGGTAGAATTGGTTTAAAACTACTGTATACTGATTGCATCATCTGTTTCTGTACTTCATCATTGTATTGAAACTTCATTTCCCGTGAGCCTTTGCAGTAAACGTCATGCCGGAAGTTTCATCATATGCCACGTGCATTTTCTGATAACAGATTGAATATAATGCTTGTCTCCGCCATTAATTCTTTGGGAGAAATGCTTCAACATTTTTGTGCGACGTCTGTGGGCTTTTCTGTAATAAATCTTTTTGCGTCTCCCCCATAATATGTCGGTTTTTCATCCATTCCACTGAACTGCCTCGCTGACTTGTGTTTTACTGTGTTTCAACTTGGGTCCATTTGGTTTCACAGCTTGTCCTGTAAGTAAGTAATTTTCAGGGTTTATGGGTATATTTACTCATAATCATTTTTAATCTTTTCCAGGATTACATTTTGAATTATTTTCTAAATGCTTTTAAAGCTAAACATTATTTTAAGGCTAATTGTACTTCAGGACAGCTAAAAGGTTTTTCTCTGATATATTAAACTTTGGGTTTGGGGCATTATAGCCTGCCCTCCACATTATAGAGCTATCGAAGATATACAGTCTTTTCATCATATTAATTATAACAAATTCTATTACGGTCCTTTATCCCTTATTTACAATTTAATCCTTCTCGCCTGTTACGAAGCAGTGCACTTATTTATCAATTTGGTCATCTTCGAGACCGGCTTCTAATGAGATCCATAATTTATGGTCCAGACAGAAGTCGAACCAAAGCGCCCTTTTCCTTTTCTTTTTCTTTTTCCTTTTTTTCACCCGGACTGAAACTTTTTAAGACACCAGTCGACATGTTCTGAGTCAGTTCTTGGGAATACGATGACGTATTATGTCAAACAAGCCCGCCGCTTTTTGGAACAGACGTCCACACCACACCGGTCTCCGTGGGATTTCTTGGGGGGTCCCTCCCTGGTCTCCCCACGGAGTCCGATCCCTGTTCCCGATCTACCCACCCCGCTGCCGCTGGCTGCTGCCTGCCTGCCTGCCTGCCTGCTTGAGTTAAGTACAGTAATAAACCTTATCTGAATTCATAATTTATAGTCTATACAACACTAATTCTTGGTCATAGTGTTGCTATGTTATTTATTACTGTAAACCCCTGAACCCTCAGTTCGTAAATTTAACCATGTATGGTCGGTCACGATCCGTGATTCATACACTCATTATTTAGGATTCCAAATTACTTTTCTCACTCCTTAAAACAATATTTTTACTGAGGCAACATTTTCAACGTAATATTTTACCCAATTTAATTTAGGCAACGCATTTTTTATACGCTATTTTTCGTCCGCGCTCGCTTGCTTAAATGTGTTATTTGGGAGTTTTTGTCTTATCTGTTGAGGAATGCTAGGGAGTAGTACTTGTCTGTGTATGAGTGTGTGCGTGCGTGCATGTATGTGTGTGCATGTGCGTGTGCTTGTCTCTGTCGTCTCATCGATGTGTGTGTGCCTCCATGTGTGCGTGTTCGTGAGAACTCTCGTACGGCCGCCGTGGTAACTACTTAATCTCTAAATTAGGATCATTATTTTTCGCCGTACTTAATCCAGTGTTAAAATATTTTTAATTTGTTTAGGACAAACATAGACTGTAGATTCGCTCAACTGGACGTTTGATGCAGATTTACACAACTCATGACTGACGACAAACATAGACTTTATGGTCGCTACTTCCTCAAGCAGACAACCATAACTTTATCTATTATAGAATAATTCCTTTAGTATCCATGTTTTATTCTTTTATCGATAGAAAATTGACAAGTTTTCTAAAATAATTTTTTCATGTATTCTAATATTCCAAAGTTTTATTTTTATTTTTTTCCTGGCAAATGAGTGTCAACTATCATTTTATTTTATTTATTTATTTATTTCAACATTACTATTATTCAGGATGAGGCGCAGCGTCCTACTAACTATATCTCCTAACTTCAAACTTTTTGGCATAGCTTGTGTTTCAATCAGCTGTATGAGACACAGAGTGGGTGCCATAACTTTTTTTTTCAGCTCAAAATTTGTCATTTATATCAGTCTTGGCCGGTCTGATGTAGATAATAAACTAGGGTCTTTATTATTTTTATCTTTTGTCACTCAAATAGCTAAATGTCGTTAGGGAGGGGATTGGGCTCCCCAGAACCTAGCGGCTAACAGGGGACAGTGGGGCCGTGAGGCTCCGAGGACACGTTAAAAATATGCTATAGTGCTGGGGTGATTTACTGAAGACCCCCGTGTCTAGTGAAGGGTGAATTAACATCCTACTGTGGTATCCTCTAGTCGGCGTCTTTGTCGCATTATATACATGGGACAAATGCATGATTGTGCGCGCCTTTGGTGTGTCTAGTGGGTAGGCATATGTTATTTGTCTACTTTGCACTGGCACCTGGCCGTTGGGCCCTTCTGGTTGCGTACTGTGTTGCATTTGTCACATGTGTATGATGTTGTGGGCAAAGGCGTGGTACGTGGGCGACAGCCCACACCTAGCAGAGTGCCTTATTTTAATGGACTCTGTGAACAGGCAAGGCTGATGAAAACGGTCAAAGTTCTGATTGCCATAGCCAAGTGGCGTCAGGATCAGACCGTCGGTTTCCGCCGGGTGACCAACACTCACTACGGGGTTCGGAGATCGCTATCGACTGGGTCATCGGCCGGTTGGGTCACAAGTGACAGTAAGTCCATTTAGGGCCGAGTGTACGGTGTTGCACTGCGGTTCTTTGGCCGTCGTGCCCAGCTCAATGTACAGTCAGGCCACTGTAAGCCAAAAGTGAATGCATCAGTAGGCGAGCAGTGTTCTCTGTGATCGGTTGGTTCTGAAAAGGAGCCTCCGGGAAGCAGGGAAACTTAAGATCTTCTCACCAGGGTAGCCTGGGGTTTGGACCTCAAGTGGAAAGGGGTCTAGCCCAGGACTGCGCCCTGTGAAGGGAGGTCTGAAAGACTTAAGTGTATTATCCCTTTAGAGTTATTTCCCAATAAAGGAACATTTCAAAGATTTTACACGATTTATTTGTTTAATTAGTTTAACTATTATTCTCTAACTTTTAAACACAATGTTTGTGTTCAAATCGGGGGAGAAAGGGATTCTATCCCAGTTTATTTATTTCTATTTATTTGTTTTATACCGGATCCCATTTCTTTTGGTTTAGCAACTCCTTTGTTTGACGGTCGCTACGTCAGGTAGACATTAGGAGAGTGTACGGTGTGTTGCACTATGCTGTTTTTAATGTGGTATCTTATTTGATTACCAGTAATTACGGGGCATATTCTGTTTTTATGATTGCCGTTATATCCGTGATTTCTGCACCTGGATGGGGTGGGGAAGTGCCATTTTAAAATATAATATCTTGAGATTTTATCTCATTTTTCTTTCTGGTTCCGGTACAAAATAGATTTATTTTATTATTGCTAAAAATATATAAATATATATATAATACAAAATTGTTTCAGTTTTTTAAAAAATAATAATACAAAAATGTTTTCATTTTATTATTTGGTATATTTACCTTCAAAAACATTATGAATATTATTTTAATTAGGAAGGTTATTATTTAGTCTGACATTTTGTTTTGATTTAACCATGTCATTTGTATTATAATTGTATATCAATAGTACTTTGTATATGATGACAATACATTCACCAAGATGTTTTTGTTTTTTGCTTTCTCTGTGTTTTTCCATAGACAGAGAGATATCATCATTCAGCTGTCCTGTATGCCTCAGTGTCCAGTTTTCCAGCATGGTCCCGTTCTGCTGCTGTAATATCTGCGGCTGCGGTCCTGATACTCGGTGGTCCATCGTCATTCAACCTGATGGCCGCGAATATCCCCTTGTCCATTGCAACAGGGTGCTGGCACTGACTGCTGACAGTTTAGTTAAGTTTTCCTTTTTATGTTATCACTAAATATTTGTTTTCTCACAAACACACACTCACCATGTAATTTTTGTTTGATGTTTTGATTGGAATATATATACTATACATGTATATTCACCTGGATGTATTTGTTTGTTTCTGTGTCTCAGGTTACATCATCTTTATCATCGCTGCTGCTGATCTTGCTCCGTTGAAACCTGAAATACTCAAGGACAATCCAGCTCCCTGCTGCTCTGCAATCAGCCTAAACTTTGGGGAGACTATTGGATCACGTTCGCTACTATGGACTTGCTAGGCGTTAGCGTACGGTGAACCTCTTTTGTTTCTTGTGATTGCCCTGTTTTTCAGGTTTCCTCAGACCAGTTCAGCTTAGTTCAGTTTATTATTCATACTTTGTTGTCATACTTCAAGTTACAGTATATATTTTGCTAGCTTTGCATTATGTTTTGTTGTCATTTTTGTGGGAGATGTCATATGGTTGAAAAGGCCAAGTTCCTTTTATTCCATCAACTATCCCGTAAGATCCCAACAATGGCTTAAATTACCCTTTTAATATTTCAAATATATATACATGTTGACTGACACACATATATGTATATATATGTGCGTTACCATATTTGTATATGTATTTCTGATATTAATTTCCCATTTGTCTCAAAATTATCCTATTTGATTTTTGTTTATTATTTTTGTTTGTTATTTTCAACATCAATGATTCATATTTGTCTTATTGGCTAGGTAAGAATAGCTCAGAAATAGGCTTGTTCCTATACAATTCGTTACGGTACCGGGAAGAACTGTTTGGGGCTCCAGCTCTGAAGATCCATCTACTAACTGTCCCGTACCCTCCTACGAACTGTCGTCTACCTCTGTTGCCAACTGAAATGGTCAGCCAAACCATAGGCCGACATCTGTCTGAGGTGAGCATGTCCAGCGCTCACCTGTCTGAATAGAGCACCTCCAGTTACCTGTGCTCATGCTACAACACCTGTATTCGTTGGCCTGTGGGGGGGCGACTGGAGGGCGCGGTTGAAATTAACTGTTAACAGACTTTTTCCGGACAACTGTCGGGTTGTTGAAGATTAACTGACCAAAACATCAGGTCAGGAAATATGAACTTTTGCCTAAATCACGAGGTGATTTGAAGATTAACATCAATGGGAGGAACATCATTTTTCAGCCCTCTCCAACTGGGTACCATTCAAAATGTGTTGAGTTGTTCTACTTAGCCATAAGTCAAATGAGAAGTTTGTTATTTTTCATTCTTTTATTTTTCCCATTTTTTATGTTTGTTTATTTTCTTATAACATATGTTTTATCATTCTCAAAAAGGGGGGAGTTGATGGAAATATTGGAAATATTTAATATTTTAGAATCTAATTGTGAATGATTTACATATGTCATCTTGTAGATCTTTTCCATTCATTTTACCACCTTGTAGATCTGCTATTTTCAGGGATGTTCAAGTTGCACTCTGCACACAGTTGAAATGTTGATACTTCGTCTGGCAATTTCCCAGATTGTTATGGGTAATTCGTTTTCTTTCCCAGACTGTTATCTATGCATTGACCTTGCTGGAATTTTCCATCACAGGCTTCTGCTCTCTCAGACTGTCTGTTGCTGGGTAGAATTGGTTAAAACTACTGTATACTGATTGCATCATCTGTTTCTGTACTTCATCATTGTATTGAAACTTCATTTCCCGTGAGCCTTTGCAGTAAACGTCATGCCGGAAGTTCATCACATGCCACGTGTATTTTCTGATAACAGATTGAATATAATGCTTGTCTCCGCCATTAATTCTTTGGGAGAAATGCTTCAACATTTTTGTGCGACGTCTGTGGGCTTTTCTGTAATAAATCTTTTTGCGTCTCCCCCATAATATGTCGGTTTTTCATCCATTCCACTGAACTGCCTCGCTGACTTGTGTTTTACTGTGTTTCAACTTGGGTCCATTTGGTTTTCCACAGCTTGTCCTGTAAGTAAGTAATTTTCAGGGTTTATGGGTATATTTACTCATAATCATTTTTAATCTTTTCCAGGATTACATTTTGAACTATTTTCTAAATGCTTTTAAAGCTAAACATTATTTTAAGGCTAATTGTACTTCAGGACAGCTAAAAGGTTTTTCTCTGATATATTAAACTTTGGGTTTGGGGCATTATAGCCTGCCCTCCACATTATAGAGCTATCGAAGATATACAGTCTTTTCATCATATTAATTATAACAAATTCTATTACGGTCCTTTATCCCTTATTTACAATTTAATCCTTCTCGCCTGTTACGAAGCAGTGCACTTATTTATCAGCTGGTTAACCAGATGTAACTCTTGAGAATGTAAAAAATGAAACCAAATGGACCCTTGCGGGTCCATTTGGTTTCATTTTTACACTCTCAAGAGTTAAAATATTCATCATCTGAATTAGCACCACTTAATTAAGAAGTCTACACTGTTTTGTTTCCCAAATCCAGCCTGGAATTGTGGACAAAAGCAAAAATAAATCTTTAGTTTTGGGCTCCGTGGGGCTAAAATGTCATGCAAATGGTGGCACACGGCTCAATTTCTGAATAAATAGTAGGCTGCACAGTTAAATAGGAGTCTGCACAGTTAGACAATGCAGAATATCCTTGACCAAACACCATTGATATGCCTGATCATCCGTTATCGCCTCTGCCAACATCAATACAGCATGGAGTTGTGGACAAAACCTCATCCGACCCCACAACCCAAATATCCACCGTCTTGGATCTGCCCTCTGCAGGGAGGCTGCCTGAAACGGGTTGAGAAGGCGTCGCGCTAGATGAAAGAATGAAATGTGTGTAGTGGTGTAGAGTCTGTGCTCTGCAGAGCGTGCATGCATGCATCGCACCCTGGAAGTGTCTGGGCAATCTGCCCGCTAGATTAAAAGATTCAGAGATAGCGTGCGTGTGTGTGTGTCAGGGGCGGATCTAGGCATGGGCACGCCTAGATCCTGCCCCCACCAAACATGATGGCATGCAAAACAACCCAAGATATTTCAAATTAAAGTGCTTATATTTAAAATGATTTGAAACACTACTACTGCTACTAACTAACTACAGCTGTGTCAACACTAAACCAACAGCATTTCATCATTGAAAACAGAAAACTCTCTGAGTCAGACCTTTAGCTTTATGCATGCTGCGTGTCTGTTGCAACTTCAACAACAACTGATGTTATTATTGATGCTTTGCTTGACTAATAAAAGTCCTGTAACCGAAAATGGTATGGGTGCGGCTTCATCGAAGCGACACGGGCGATGAAGCCGCATCCATACCAATTTCTTTTGCCCTCCCAATTGTTACATCCGCCCCTGGTGTGTGTGTGTGTGTGTGTGTGTGTGTGTGTGTGTGTGTGTGTGTGTGTGTGTGTGTGTGTGTGTGTGTGTGTGTGTGTGTGTGTGTGTGTGTGTGTGTGTGTGTGTGTGTATTTTTCCCCCACAGGTAGCAGTGCTACAGAGCGTGATTTTCCAAACTTGCAGTTTCACATTTCACAGTTTATATTGTAAAATCAATGTCAGATTTGGCAACTTGTACACAGTCAGAGTATGAATGGGTGCATGAATGAATTAACTATTTTTTTAATTAACTCTTTAGGTGCCATTTTGCCAGCCTGTATAACTTGAGTCTGATAATCGGGCTAAGACAGTGGCTTTCAAGTGGTCCTTGAGAGAGTTCCAGGTGGTCCCCAGCTAAAAGAAGGAAAGTTGGTTAACCAGGTGTAACTCTTCAAGAGTTAAAATATTCATCATCTGAATTACACACAACTAGAGAATGTAGAAGAATAATGGTCATTTTGATCTGTATGTTTGACTGTTTTGATCTGTATGTTTGACTGTTTTGTTTCCCAAATCCAGCCTGGAATTGTGGACAAAAGCAAAAGAAATATTTAGTTTTGGAGGCTGTAGGACTAAAAATGCAATCAAATGGTGGTCCGTGGCACAAATGCTTAAGACTTAGTGGTCCCTGGTATCAATGCGTTAAGGTAATGCTGTGATGCCAATGGTATAGGCTCTAGCCTAAAGGCAGCTTGAACGGATATCATGGCGACCACCAGTGATGTTCACATCAGATGTTGGGCTGAAATCAAAGCTTCAGAGGAGAGGAACAGATGGTGAGTGTGTTTTTCGATGACATGCATGCTTCTGGCTCCCCATGCTCCTCTCTCTCTCTCCCTCTCTCTACAGTGTCCTCATGTCTCTCGTCCCGTGCTCTCAGCGCAGTGCCACTCTTCTGTTTTTTTCTATTATAGCTCAGTGATGGTTTTCAACCAGTGGTCCAAGGCCATCAGTGGTCCTTGAGAAGCTTCCATGTGGTCCTCCCCAGTGAAGTGAATGAGGGTTGGCAACAAAACGGACCCTAATAGATCTCATAGCGCGCGATCGTCGTGTTCGTCGTCTTCTGCCCTATGCCATGACTCAAGCCAGTCCATTCGGTGAAAAACCCTTATCTTGAAGCGCCAGATCTCCTAAACAGGATGTGCGATGACGTCATGCTGTTTCTGGTGTCTGACTAACCTGTCCTCTCATGATCTGAGCAAAAAGTTCCGGGTCAAAATCAAGAAATGACGTCGAGTTGATTTAACCGTGCGCTAACGACAACTAGAGGGAGATTCTCAGGAAGGGCTTTTGAATGCTTTGGATTGAATGGGTGCGAATGGGACAAAAAAATCTAAAAGGCCACACCCATGCCGTCCCAAATCAAAGTCGGCAATGGGATGATCGTCAGACGATGCGCTCGGATTAATAGATGGATTAAAGAATGAAATCTAATTCGTCATGTTTTGCACCAACCGTGTGATCGACGTGCGTTGGCACACGACTGGCGGTCAAACAATTAATAATATCTTCATAATTATTGTCATGAGTACTTGACCTATGTGTTCTGCTCGTGCACAAGTAGGCTTACTCGTATGCAATGCACAACAAGTTGGCACTCGACAATGCAGTTCTCGTCTGTTTTTCCCTGTGTGCGTAGTTTTGGTTTCTTCCTAATAGTACCTGAAAGCATTTGAGTCAGAACGTGTGCGCGCATGCGTGTGTGAGAGAGAGATATAACGTGATGAGTGTGTGAATGTGTCAGACATGGAAATGTTACGTTGGGTCACTCAGAGAGATCTCATCACCATGGAAACCATGCATCTCCTAACAATGCTGTCTGGCAGCTCAGTTATACCCTATTTAACTGTCTGTCTGTCTGTCTGTCTGTCTGTCTGTCTGTCTGTCTGTCTGTCTGTCTGTCTGTCTGTCTGTCTGTCTGTCGCCAAAAACACACACGGTACACTGACAGGCTCATTCAATGCTTGTTGTCAGTACATACATCACCAGCCCGAGGGGTGTGTGTGTGTGTGTGTGTGTGTGCGCGTGTGCGTGTGCGTGTGTGCGTGCGTGTGTGTGTGTGTGTCCACAGTCTCTGGTTTACAAAATAAGAGCTTGTTCAATGACAGCAACAGCAGCAACATACTGCACACAAACTCACTATAAACTACGGCCGGGAGAAATGTTCAGAGCACATGTTCACACGCCAGACAGACGATGGTACTTGCAGCAGTACCCTCCTAGGTAGTTTAGATATAGCACCTCATTAGGCTGAGAAATAGCACCGACTTATATAGGATGTGTAATGCATTACCGTGTTTTAGTGCTTACGTTGTAAATTGTAAAATGTATGGTAGATTCTGCTTATACTGTAAACTGCAATCTGCGTGATGTATTGCAATGTTTCTACTTAATGTTAGTCGCTTTGGATTAAGAGCGTCTGCTAAATGCCTAAATTGTAAATTAGAACTGTATTCCATGGGAGCTAGAAGAGAGAGAGAGAGAGAGAGAGGGGGGGGGGGGGAGAGAGAGAGAGACTGAAAGCAGCCATCTGCTGTATGACTGTAAGTGGATCTAGATCCTACTGGGTCCCAGTAGGATGCACAATGAGCCTGATGACAGGGAGATGGTGGTGGGAACACTGGGCTGGGATGACAGCACAACAGGGGCGGATCTAGGCATGGGCATGGGGGGACAGTGCCCCCCAGTGCCCCCCCCCCCTCCAAATGCCCTGACTACATTTAAAATGATTTGAAACACTACTGCTGCTACTAACTAACTACAGCTGTGGCACCACTAAACCAACAGCATTTCATCATTGAAAACAGAAAACCCTTTAGCTGTATGCATGCTGCGTGTCTGTTGCAACTTCAACAACAACTCATGTTATTATTGATGCTTTACTGCAGCTTGATGAAGCGATGAAGCCGCACCCATACCCTTTTCTCCTGTCCCCCAATTGGGAAATGTTGCAGCACAAGTTGCACAAACACACAAGGAAAAATGCAGCCACCATGACAGTCGGATACTTCGAGGGACGACCGACGGTCACAAACCGATCGCTTTGCTTGCACTCATGCTGCTCAAGTGCTTCTTTTAATACAGTTTGCATTGCTGCAGGTTGTCTTTATTCGGATGTGTGCATTTTAGTAGCTCCAAACTTTTTTTTCTCCACATATCACGTCAAACCATACTCTACAATATAATTGGACCACTGCATGTTTTTAAAAAACTCAACTGTGACAGGAGTTTCAACCTGAGTAATTGGCAGAAGGGAGGGGAGGAGAGGACGATGAATAGATTGCCTCTGGGATTACATGTAAAGGCTGCCCCAGAGTGATGTAAAACTCACAGTGACAGTGTGTGACTATTAAAATATGATGGTGTGAAAATAAAAGTTTGGAGCTACTAAATTACCCACATTAAAATAAAGACAACCTGCACCAATGCAAGCTGTAGGAAGGGACGGGGACCTCAAGGAGGGAAATGGAAAAATGGGTTACAAAATCGTGGGATAAAATATTTAAAAAAAAAAAAGGAGGAGGAAAATGGAAATGTAGATCAAGTGGACCAAGTGGAACATATATGATGTTACAGCGATCAAGGTAGATGGATGGCCAATCTGTTTTGGGGTGGAATTCTCCTTTAATGAATGCTGATCATTACGGACAGTGTTGCCAACTTGGCGTATTTGTCGCTATATTTAGCTTTTTCCAGACCGCACCTATAGCGCCAAAATTAGCGAGAAGCTCCTGGCGGAAAATCTAGGGCTTTTTGGTTGGTGAGTTGGGGCGAAATTGGTTGACAGGCGCCAGAGATAAAAACCCTCTTTTTTCCACCATTTTTCCTCCTATGACAGTGGTTTTCAACCAGTGGTCCCCAGGCTAAATGATGGACAGCTGGTTAACCAGATGTAACTCTTTGAGAGCGTAAAAATGAAACCAAATGGACCCTTGCGGGTCCATTTGGTTTCATTTTTACGCTCTCAAGAGTTAAAACATTCATCATATGTGTTAGCCCAAGTCTACACAACTAGAGAATGTAGAAGATTAACGGTCATTACATTCTCTAGCTGTGTGCTTCCGTACTCTAGTGCTTCCCTTCAGCATCTAGCGCATTCTAGTGCATTTTGGAAGTGCCACTAGTGCATTTTGGATTTTGGCAGTTTGCAACACTGGTTATGGACACATACCACGAAGCGACTCGTATAAAAACACTGACAACCCCACCTACCACCTGGTAGTGGTTGGGTCTGTTTTGTGAATGAGGACAAAAATACACAAGGTTGTATTTACTGGGGCAGTGGGGCGGGGTGGGGTCTCTAAACCAGGTGTGTGTTAGCAGAATCCATCGGGGAGTCACAGAGCACATGCAGTAGGTCCTGGGATACCCTCCACCTGGAGCCTCGAGGCTGGAGTCAATCGTTGGCCAGATAACATCTGTCCCATTTCCATGGCCCACATACTCTGCTGCACTGTTCACCCCAATGGCGACATTAGCGTTCATCAGCCATGGGTGCCGATATCAAAAGGGCCCTCTCAGCGTGCGCTCACACATGCGCGTGCAGAGGTGTTTGTCAGATAATTTGGATCGTTTGGGAAGGCTCTCTTTTACGGCCTATATTCTCGTCCTATCCCACCTTGACTAATAAAAATCAACAAGCAACATTACATTATAAGGTTGAATACTAATAGCCAGAAAATTATAACAAGAGTCTACCAATCAGCCAACCATGCTATGGATAAGCAGGTGAAGATGAATGGATGTATTTAGATAAAGGTATTTTGATAGATGAATACAGACATCCCTAGAAAAAACTAAAATATATTAACATTTAGGGCTATGCCACACATGATAAGTGATTAACATATCCTACCATAGATTATATGGTTGCAGTGGCTGTTTTTTAATCAGTAGAGTCAGTAGGATTGTTATTTGGTTACAGTTCCTGTCACCTATGTTTTAAAGCTAAATTAAAATATATGATAAACACATAAGATAAGCATATTAAGCTCTTTGTGATTTTATATTGAGGACTTATAAATACTGTAGCTCTTGATTATATTAAGATTATATTTTATAAATATAATTGATTATATATAGTCCTAGAGTAAAATAGATTATACTGTGCAAACAGAATGAGATCATGTAATTAGCTCCATATACACAGCTGTGTCGTATTCCATATTATAAGAACGGGGAATCCCCGATATGCACGGCACGGGGCACAGGGACAGTGCATGGAGAAAATGTGAAAATTTCCCCTCTCCTTTTGTGTGATAAATGCATACTATAAACGCATTACCTATATAGCAACTGAAAATATACTTGGATATACTTGGACCACACTTGGAATTATTGAAATCGGGTGAGAATGGCCTGAGAGTTTTTAGATTGGAATCTCAAAAAAATCTCAGCGGACTTTCAAAAGGTAAGCACAGAGTCGAGCAGCAGAGACAACTCCATTCTCTTTAAGTGGCCAGTCCAAGGGCGGCCATTCTACATGGACTTCTATTGAGGATCGGGACAATAAATAGGGACCAACATGCTGCACAAACAGCTCTCGAGCGCTTAGTTTCTGACGCCTCAATGTCGCAGCTTTGACACTAGCCATCTTTGTACGTCTGACTGTAATAAGGTTGCTGTTTTTTAGATGAAAGTAAAGTGACATTAGCTCATCTCCCGTATGCTGCTCGCGTGGGCCCCACGCGACAAGATATATTTTAATAAAAGGAGAAGGAAAAAAAGTCTGTTTGGGCCTCGGGGCCCCCCTAGAGTGGCGATAGGGCCCATGGGTGCCACGCACCCACGCACCCATTATAAATGACGCTAGTGGTTCACCCCCTCAAAGACTGCTACAACGCTTACCTACAAAAGAGGCTCCATTTTAACCACTTACTGTATATTTTGGTCGACCCTGAAACTTTCTACTAAAGCAACTACCTCTACCCCCCTCTCCCCCACGTATCGGACAATATATACAGGAGGCTAGTAAAGTCACAATAACAACTTTGAGGCCTTGTCTAAAATATTGTGTTGTCTTAACTCATCAGAGCACCTACAGTAGATAGATTGTTGATAGTTTTTGTTGTATATGCTGGACGTCACGGCAGTAGTTTGTGAATGTCTATGTCTATGACTAGCTGTTGCGGCACTAGTTTGTGTTGTGGAAGTATTTTGTGTTGTGTATGCTAGCTGTCATGACAGTAGTTTGTGTTGTATATGCTAGCTGCTGTGGCAGTAGTCTGTGTGTTGTGTATGCTAGCTGTCGCGGCAGTAGTTTGTGTTATGTACGCTAGCTGTCGCGGCAGTAGTCTGTGTTGTCTATGCTAGCTGCTGTGGCAGTAGTCTGTGTGTTGTCTATGCTAGCTGTCGCGGCAGTAGTCTGTGTTGTCTATGCTAGCTGCTGTGGCAGTAGTCTGTGTGTTGTCTATGCTAGCTGTCGCGGCAGTAGTCTGTGTTGTCTATGCTAGCTGCTGTGGCAGTAGTCTGCGTGTTGTGTATGCTAGCTGTCGCGGCAGTAGTTTGTGATGTGTATGCTAGCTGTCTTGGCAGTAGTCTGTGTTGTGTATGCCAGCTAGCGATAAGGTGATCCGGGTTAATGCTCGACGGCTCTCCCATCAGTCTGTCGGAGCTGCAGCGTTCAAAGGTGTCAGTGTGAGTTCAAATAAACACGTCAATCAATCCGCCGAGTGGGCCGACAGCCGCTGAAAGTGCTCACCTCGGCAGGCACGGTGTTAATGCTGTTGAAGAGCGCTGGAAAGCTTTTAAGTACATGTACTCATACAACTATCAGTACAATTCTAGTCTTCTTCTCAAGCAATGAGTATAAATAATATGTATAAATAATTTAAAATAATATTTATTAATAAATAATAAATAAATCACAAGAATAGACAGTAACTATGACAGAGAAAATTAGACAAGTGGTCCACTCACAAGAGTTAAAATATTCATCATGTGAATTAGTCCCAAGTCTACACAACTAGAGAATGTAGAAGATTAATGGTCATTTTGATCTCTATGTTTGACTGTTCAGTTTCTCAAATCCAGCCTGGAATTGTGGACAAAAGCAAAATAAATCTTTATTTTTTGGGGGGTCTGTGGGGCTAAAATGTCCTCAAATGGTGATCTGTGGCTCAAATTCGGAATAAATACCGGTAGTGGTCCTAGATTTAATGAGCATTTACAACATAAATCACAAGAATAGACAGTTAACTATGGCAGATGGCGTGCGTTCACCTATGAACTATTACATCAGAGATGATTAGACCATTGAGTGACTATTGTTCCTTTATAAATAAATCTTCATGCCTACCAGCGCAAAGCATATTCTGCAGCATTTCCCACTGGAGGAAGCGTACATCTATCTAGTGAATCTACCAGGTCCCGTCCTGGTGCCCCAGGTTCTCCAGGCTTGTGAGTGGCAGGTTCTGCACAGATAAAACTAAACTCTGATGCTGGCATTTCAAAGCAACCAAAGCAATGGCACCAGAGCCATATCTTGCAAGTCTGATCGCAGCATCGCACCCCACAAAACCTCCTGAAGCTGGATATACCTAAAATAAAACACTACATGCCCCAAACCCTTCTCCCTTCCCTTCTTCCCATTGTTATAATAACTGTTCTCAATATATACCATATTTGTATTATCAGTTTCTACATGCTGGGGACCCCTACTCCACATTTTTAACAACAGTTTCTACATGCTGGGGACCCCTACTCAACATTTCTAACAGCACCTACATGCTGGGGACCCCTACTCAACATTTTTAACAACAGTTTCTACATGCTGGGGACCCCTACTCGACATTTGTATTATCAGTTTCTACATGCTGGGGACCCCTACTCCACATTTTTAACAACAGTTTCTACATGCTGGGGACCCCTACTCAACATTTCTAACAGCACCTAAATGTTGAGGATATAGACAACATGCAAGGAACGTGTGTGAGAATGCCTGAATGTGATGCTCAATCTATGTAAACCACCTTGGATGTCAGGACAGTAAATGAAAAAAAGGAAGGTTTGTTTTTGCTTGTTGCGCTCCGTCTATCACACAATGCACAAGCTCCTCATTATGCACATCCTCCCACACACACGCAGGCGCACACGCACACACACACACACACACACACACACACACACACACACACACAGGCACGCACACACACACACACACACGCAGGCACGCACACACACACGCAGGCACAGACAAAGGAGCAGGAATCATATAGGCTGTAGCTCATCATGGCTGCATTGAACGCAGCTTGCATATAGGACACCTATGAATAGCAGGCGTCAGTCACAACCATTATGTGTCATATTCCATATGGGTCCTGCCATACATACAGCACACTGCCACGGACACATTATTCCATAAGTCACCGACTGGCGATAAACAACATCGGATTCTATCGTGTAAGCCTTCGGGATAATCTTATTTACTTTTCATGTATCGTGAAACTGTCCTCCATCGTAGGCTAAGACGAATGGATGAACACGTTCGTTTGCAAATTCAACACAGTAGAAATATATTTATGTATCTATACGGGTACACGTCTCGCTCTTTTACGAGCGTTTGCAACGCGCCGTATTGCTCGAATGGGAATTTGCATTGCAGTATTTTTCATTTATCGTAAAAGGGTACTAGAACAAGTTGAAAAATACTCAAAAATGTCAAAAATGGTGGCTTTCTGGGGGTGGATTTTGATAGACCTTTAGTATGTTATTTAGCACGCCCAGTACTACCAGAATCCATTGAAAAAAAAAAAAAAAACTTTGTAACATTTTTTGGGGGGGTTAAAATATTGATTCACCTTCTTAGTTTCTGTGTGGTTAAGTTAAGGTTAGGTTGTGTTTAGACTTAGTTTCTGTGTAGGGCTAAGATTAGACTTAGTTTCTGTGTGTTTAAGTTCTGGTTTAAGGACTTCTGTGTTTTGCACCCTACCAGGGTCGGACTGGCCATAGTGAGTACAGGGAGCTCTCCCAGTGGGACGCGACCATAGGGAGCCACTAGAGGGTGCTAAAAAAATAATAATACAGGCGTGTATTGTACCTGTATCAGTGAGTGACAAATAAACCCTGTTCTATCTTGGATCCTTTTGCCACCATCATTCTAGTGAGAGCAGCAAAGGCTTGTGTAGGTCTGTTGGTTTGTATCATTATTTTGAGTATTTTGTTTTGGGCCGGTCTGGGCCAAATTCTCACAAAAATGGGCCGGTCTGGGCCAAATTCACGCATAAAATGACCGGGCTGAATTTTTGTCCCAGTCCAGCCCTGCACCCTACAACTGTGTGTATGAGTACAATACAAATAATAATTGCATTCGCCAGTCCCCTATACTGAAGAGTCCCCCTTTAGGTGTCACCACCTATTAGATGCAGATTTTTGGGTCAGGGATCACCTTCCTTGACTCAGGATGTTTCTTTGTTTTGGGGTTTCTATCGTATCTACCTATGCCTGAGAGGTTCTGTGTGGTTACGGCTAAGTTTAGGCTTTCTCTGTAGTTAAGGTTAGGTTCAGGTTAGGACAGTGGTCCCTGCATCGCTGAGTCCAGTAGTACCTAGAGCTCAGACAAGACAGCTCAGCTCCCTCATCGATCAGACGCTGGCTGACTCCTTCAGCCCCTCATCGATAATCCAGTGCTCTGTATCTGTGGCTCTGCTGGAGCTCACACAGAGACCTGCACGTCACCAGCAATTAGACCTCAGAATCCTCAGGTAACCTGGATGGACGGACAGATAGACAGCCAGGCAGATGGATAGACGGATGGACGGACGGACGGACGGACGGACAGACTTGCAGCAGTGTCGTTGCTATAGATGGTACCACTCGAGCAATCTTTCACCTACTTTTTAACACTGACTTTACAAAGATGCCCAGAACATTAGGATGTATCTGTGTGGTTTGTTGCTGCTCCAACAGCAGTACGACATTCAACTTTGAACAGTGGCAGAATGTAAATAAATAAATAAATAAATAAATAAATACTGCAATACGGTAATAGTTGAGACGAAGCAGTAAAAGGCCCTGAAACATACATAATGTCTTGCCCGATAGCGAATCTTTGTTATATGAACACACAATGCTGCTGGGCTCCTGTAAAATGGCACCCTTCAAGGGATAAAATTATGAACTATTTTTAAACTGTAAATAACATATTATATGTGTTTTAAATGTTCCAATTCTAGTTATAGAGAAAAGGTATAATGTATTTATCCATTTGCTTTCATTTTTACACTCTTAAAGAGTTACACCTGGTTAACCAACTTTCCATCAGATAAACCGCCCCTGGAATACTCTCAGGGACCACTGGTGGTCCCCGGACCACTGGTTGAAAAACCACTGTTCTATCATATCGGTTATTGTATCGTTCATATCGGTCGGGACCTATAGTGGATAGTTTCTCCCGTTAGCCAGCCAGCACACTCCCAACCAACTCCATGTCAAACAAAGTGCACATCAGAACAGCAGCACTCGTGACAGCTGAAGTCTCTGCATGTGACAGCGTGCGTGTGTGTGTGTGTGTGTGTGTGTGTGTTGTGTGTGTGTGTGTGTGTGTGTGTGTGCGTGCGTGTGTGTGTGTGAGAGAGTGCATCAGACAGAGACAGAGAGAGAGACTCGATAGACTGCGATAGAGAAAGGCCGCCACAGAGAGACAGAGCGCTTCCATGGGAAGACAGACTATGCACCCACTGCACGCTAGGGCAGGGGTTTTCAACCAGTGGTCCTTGAGAGGGTTCCAGGTGGTCCCCAGGCTAAGTTGGCTAACCAGATGTAACTCTTGACAGCGTAAAAATGAAACCAAATGGACGCGCAAAGAAGATCTGGCCAATGTAACACAACCACCCTAAGGATTACTGTCTGTACTATCTAGACTAGGGATGGGCAATTATTTTCCCCAAGGGGCTGCATGAGATACATAAAATATTGTGGAGGGCCAAGACTAAAGGCTGAACTAAAGTCTGTGTAGTATTAATTTAATTTCAAGATGAAAGTAAGAGTAAGACCAATCTTTTTGATACCGGGGACCTCTATTTATTCAGTATTTGAGTCACAGAGGACCACCATTTGATGAAATTTTAGCCCCACAGACCCCAAAACTAAAGATTTCTTTTGTTTTTGTTCACAATAGTAGGCTTGATTTGGGAAACAAAACAGGCAACATAGATAAAAAATGACCATTCTTTTACATTATCTGATTCTGTAGATTTTAGGTAATTCAGATGATGAATATTTTAACTCTTGAGAGTGTAAAAATGAAACCAAATGGACCCGCAAGGGTCCATTTGGTTTCATTTATACGCTCTCAAAGAGTTACATCTGGTTAACCAACTTTCCATATTTAACTGGAACTCTCTCAAGGACCACTGGTGGTCCCCGGGCCGA
This sequence comes from Benthosema pterotum, assembly GCA_039105355.1. Taxonomy (NCBI): domain Eukaryota; kingdom Metazoa; phylum Chordata; class Actinopteri; order Myctophiformes; family Myctophidae; genus Benthosema; species Benthosema pterotum. The sequence continues at coordinate 47,795,383 of CM076974.1, forward strand.
TCAGAGTCAGCCAAAGGGCCGCATTTGGCCCCCGGGCCGCATAATGCCCAGGTAGGATCTAGACCATGCCCATGTAAACAGAGCTGCAACATTTAAACAGATCTTCTTTTTCTGCATAATCTGGAATCATTTGTTTAATAGATGTTATAACAGGGCTCTATGCACTGTTATACAGTGCATAGAGCCCATTTGGTTTCATGTTTACACTACCAAGAGTTAAAATATTCATCATGTGAATTATTATAAGTCTACACAACTGGAGAATGTAGAAGATCAATGGTCATTTTGATCTGTATGTTGGACTTGGTTTTCGTTCCCCAAATCCAGCCTGGTAATGTGGACAAAAAAAGCAAAAGAAATCCTTAGTTTTGGTGTCTGTGGGGCTAAAATGGTGGTCCGTGGCACAATGTCTGACCGCTTGTATTGCTTTATGCCTAGAACCGGACCCTGCATGCTCACACATGTGAAGCTTCTCATTTCGATCCAAACAAATCATTACCACCAAAAACATCTCATCCGCCATAAATAATAAATAAACTAATAGTGAATGTCAGACACATCCCTGCTCCTCCTCCTTCCTGGGCTATATGGATTAATCTGCATGATGAGATGAATGCAGGGCAGAGACTGCAGGTTGAACTGAGAGAAACGCCTCAGCTAGTATGCTCTCAACACAGCCCTTTGTCGTTATCAATCCTTACATGGCTTGAATGAGCCATGAATCCTTACATTACATGGCTTGAATGAATGCTCCAATCAGAAGCCAGCATTCTGGTCACGTGAGCGGTAAGATATGTCCCTATAACACACCGCTCCGCTCTATATCTCACCACTGCATTAATCAAGGTCCCTAAAGTGCAAACAGCGGTCAACAATTGCTTTTGCCCCTCACCCAGGGGCGGAGGCATGGGCATGTGGGGGCAATGCCAGTCTAAATGCTATGACTGCCCAACCAAACATGATGGCATGCAAAAACAAAGATATTTCAAATTATACTGCTTATAATTAAAATCATTCGAAAACACTACTATTGCTACTAACTACCTACAGCTGTGTCACCACTAAACCAACAGCATTTCATCATTGAAAACAGAAAACTCCCTGAGTCAGACCTTTAGCTTTATGCATGCTACGTGTCTGTTGCAACTTCAACAACAAATGATATTATTGATGCTTAATTGCCTAATTTAAGTCATGTAAGCGAAAATGGCATGGGTGCGGCGATGAAATGGTCCCCATGCCATTTTCTCCAGACCCCCAAATTGGGAATGTTAAATCCGCCCCTGCTGAGATAGTCTCTTCCCCCTCCTCTGCATTACACTGGACAACAGTTAAAGACTCTTCTCTATTCGCTAAAATATGCTGGACAACAATCCACAGCTAATAGACTCTTCTTCCTTCTCTAAAATACCCTGGACAACAATTCACATGGTAATTCTCTGCACTCTTCACACTCATTGTACTTACAATATTCCCTTGTTGTTTATTAACTGGAGATTTGTTTACTCTGAATGCATCTTACACATACACTGCAAGTCCCGCTGGGTAACAGTGTCTGCTAAATGTCTACGCTGTAAACACTATACCTACTTTACACCAACCATCTATACCCGTATTTTTACTTTTTTATACCAGGGCCCACCATTTATTCAGAATTTGAGCCATGGACAACCATTTGATGACATTTTAGCCTCACAGACCCCCAAAACTCCACAAGGCCAGACCACAATTCCAGGCTGGATTTCAGGGAAAAAAAACAAAACAGTCAAACATACAGATCAAAATGACCATTAATCTTCTACATTCTCTAGTAGTGTATTGCCTCGTCAACAATGTGTCGAGATTTGTATCGAATGGCTGTAGACTGTATTGTTACAAACCTAATGGTCAGAAACCAATGCTGCTGAAACGGTCCTGCGCGTTTGCAGGATCGCTGCAAAAACACTGCAAAAACTGAGTGCAAAAACTGTGTTCAATTCCAACACCACACACTACAGTGCAGCTTCAATGGCTCTGCAGGCCACTGTGAACAAACTCGGGGGAAAATCGTGTTCGGCAGTCAAAGTGTTGCAGTGCTGTAAATTAGCATTGATTACAAGTACATGATTATAAGCTCACTGCTTGAAGATCAGCTATTCCAGCTACTTCTGCGTGACACCCAGTGTTGTAGTGGGACTTTTAGAAGTGGGGGAGGGGGGACGCCTCTTAAAGGGGAATTCCACCCATTTTCATTTTTTTCCGAGAGTCTAGTGAGTCTATTGAAATGTGAATGGTTCACATTTGTACACTCTCAGAAAAAAAGGAAACTCATTAACATGGTGAAACACATCATGATGATGTCATCAAGATGTATATCACCATGCTAATGATTTTTTTCAGACCTCCATTTCTAGGAACCCCCGCCGTGTCCCCCCTCCACTACACCCCTGGTGACACCGTTACACAACATGTAGTTTAAAGCAGGGCTTACGTTGGCTAAAAAGAAGACTAAGAAATGACCGGGTTCCTCCTCATCCACAGTAGTCATAGCCTGGTCCAGACGCATCAACGCAGTCCATTCTCTGAGTGCACGTCTCTTGGTCTGGCCCTTTATTGTCAACCTCTAATTTCATTCCGTACCAAAATGTATTTAACCAATGAGAGTCAGGGTTTGGTGGTTGGTCTAAGGACAGATAGACATGTAAAAAAAAATCGATTTTGCATCGATGTATCGATCCAACAGCCAACAATACGATGCATCGACACGTCCGCAAGAGTATGTTCAAAAATAAATGAATAAAAATATCTGGTCTATTTTTATCCATTTGCTCCTAGACATAATTCAGACTCCCGTGCTGCGGGTGGCGCTAAACCTATTTTGTCCTCCTACCGTGCTTCCTTTACCCTCTTTCCGCATGCACACACACACACACTCAAACAGTAGGCGAAACAGTCATGGCTGACATAGCAGAGGAAAAAAAAAAATCGAATCATTGGGTCAGGAAATCGATACTGAATCGAATCGCCATGATGGGTGTGATTTACACCCCTAACGACAGACGCAGCTGATTGGCCAGCAGCCCCCGTCACTCAACAGTGCGACAGTTACGGTGTCAAACAACAAACATGGCGGCCGTATCAATCTGTCCATTAAGCCCACCTATGACAAATAGTTTCTTTAAAGAAGCGCCGGGGTTGTATAAACATCACCATCGGACATATTTCACTGCTTTTGTTCACATGGCAGTAGCGCTCGTTGGCTGTGTATGGTTGGTTAGCAAACAGGCTAGCCCATTAGCAACGTAATTGACCACCTCTGGTTTGTTTGGTACTATGAACCAAACCCATCCCCCTTGACATCTCACAGACAGCGGACCGTTTCAGACTCAAGCTTCAGGAAGCTGAACTCCAGTCTGTTAATCAGGCTACAGTAGTCAGCAGGGGCGGATTGGCACATATTTTCCCACCGGAACAATTTTGCCTTTGCCAGGCCACCCTGGGGGGAGGGTGGCAGCTGGTTAACCAGATGTAACTCTTTGAGAGCGTAACAATGAAACCAAATGGACCCTTGCGGGTCCATTTGGTTTCATTTTTACGCACTTTTTTACGCACTTTCACTGCTTTAGGCAAATAAAAAATAAAAAAAAATTACCACAAAAAGGCGGGAAAGGCGGGTTTGGCACTAAAACTGTTAATAACTGTATGCTCCATCGTCCCTACCTGCTTGTCCTTGTCCTTGGCCTTCCCTCCGCCGGCCGCCCTGGAGGCAGTGACATCACGGGGGATGACGGAGATCTGGTGCAGTGGCATGTTCATCCCAGCAGGGGGAGGAGGAGGAGGAGGAGGAGGAGCCACCAGCAGGGCGGCGACTCTCTCTGCTCCTCACACGGCGCACGCGGCGGCGCACAAACGCTCCGTCGCTACGGCAACAGGTGGCATGGTGACGCCGCGAGGACAGGTGTGAGCACGACACCGCCGTGGGCCACGCCCACCTGTGGGAGGAGGGAGAGAGAGAGAGGCGGGGTTTAGAATACTGTTTTGTACACTTGGAACAGAAAAGTATCCTGGCACGCAGTCAGCCATTAGTCAGACTGAAGGCCATTCACACATTGTAGAATTGTAGTATACTGTATATTCTATAGTGTATACCGTATTTTCCGCACTATAAGGCGCACCGGATTATAAGGCGCACCTTTTAGAACTGTTTTCATATATAAGGCGCACTGGATTATAAGGCGCAGCAAATAGAAGCTACTACAGTTAACATAGAATTGAAGCTACTGCAGTTGAATGATCCATATACAAGGCGCACTGGATTATAAGGCGCAGTGTGGATTTTTGAAAAAATTAGAGGCTTTTAGGTGCGCCTTATAGTCCGGAAAAATACGGTACAAGTGGAATGTTCCTTTAACTACAGGGGCATTGTTTATTTAACTGGGTTGGTGGGCTAAGCGCCAGGGGTGGATCTAGGCATAGGCATATGGGGGGGGGGGGCAATGTCCCCCTAAATGCCCAGTCTGCCTCAACAAACATGATGGCATGCAAAAACAACCCAAGATATGTCCGTTCTTATATTTAAAAGTATTTGAAACACAACTGAGAATGGTATGGGGGCGCCCCCATACCATTTTCTTCTGATCCCCCCCCCCCCCCCCCCCCCAATTGGCAGATGTTACATCCGCCCCTGCTAAGCGCACCAGCAAGCAAAAGAGAATCCAGCCTGGAACTGTGAACAAAAGCAAAATCTTTAGTATTGGTCAGTGGGGTGAAAAGTCTCGTCAAATGATGGTCTCTGCTCAAATGCTGAATAAACAGTGGGACCTGGTATCAAAAAAAAAAAGGTTGAAAACCACTGCTCAAAGAGAAAGACAGTATTAGACTGTTTCGACACAAACAGCTGAGATACCAAGTTAGAAACCTGGAAGTTCTGCAAAACAGAGTACTTTTTATTCATATCATAGTAAGAGTGCATAAGGATTGTCAGAGGATTAACACGGTGGTTATAACGTCAGCAATTTTACGAGATGGACGTGAAGTGGCAGCCTTCTTCAGTGACTGTCACGACGGTTTACAAACTGCCGCAACCATTTGAGAAACCATTGACAGGGGTTGACACTAAGGTCTTGGAGACACTTGCCCATCGGGCAAGTGCAAGTCAGGTTCTACTTGCCCTCAGCTCATGGTCACTTGCCCCCCAAAAATATATTGTAAATTTTGCAGATGTAACTCTTGAGAACGTAAAAATGAAACCAAATGGACCCTTGCGGGTCCATTTGGTTTCATTTCACACCCTCAAGAGTTAAAATTCATCATCTTAATTAGCCCCAAGTCTACACAACTAGAGAATCTAGAAGATTAGGTCATTTTGACGAGTATGTTAATTTGCCTGTTTTGTTTCCCAAATCCAGCCTGGAATTGTGGACAGCTAGAAAGCAGGGAAAGACACAGAGGCAGAGTGCAATGACTGCCTTCAAGACCAAGTTGCACACTTGCCCGATCAGGCATCCAGGTAGCAGTCTTCACTTGCCCGACCATTTTTTTTTACTTGCCCCGGGCAAGTGGGCAAGTGTTAGTGTCAAGCCCTGATTGAAACCTTTCTCTCTCATTCTAAAGACGCCATCAAAAGAAGAAAACCCTCTCGACTCCCTCCCCTGCGTCAGATGTCTCATCCCAGATCGCAGGTTGATTAAATTCAAAGAGTCAAGTCACTCTCCTCCTCCCCCTCTCTCACATCCAATCTCATTACACAAGCTGCAGATGTGATCACAGTGCCCTGGCACAACACACCTGAGAGTTTACACAAGTTACACAAGCCCAGATCTGATCACAGCAACACGAAGGGCCGACTCCACTAGCGACTATATAGACCATGTCACAAATCCACCAGCGACCAGGGCGCAAACACACCGTACTTACTTGTATCAACCAGTGTTGGGCAGTAACTAATTTTAGATTACATATTACTGTAATATTATTACTTTTGCTCCAAAAAGTAAAGTAACGAGATTACTCTGCAAAAATGGGTAATAAGTAACGCATTACTTTGCAAGTAACGCCAAGTTACTTTTTTACAATGACCTTGTTGTTGCATGCAAAAATAGAACAGATTTACAAGCTATCGACAGGTACTATAACAACAGATGTGCACTAGATTGTAGATCCAGTCCACATGCTGCATCCTGCGCACAGTAATGTAAACTACAAATCGCTTACTGCATTATTTTGTATTTTATTTTTAAATACAAGACCTCAACTGTCTTTGAAAACAACTGTGAAAAAGTTTAAAAAGTCAAAGAGACAGATTTTGTTGGTTTGTGGGACTGGAGACTATTATTTTTCCAATAAATTGGATTCGGTTCTAAAAAGAGCTTGTTAAACAGATTATGTTGTACATCTCTACATCGCTTTTACTCCATAAGGTGGGAGTTGAGAACTTGGGAAAGTAATAACGTAATATGTAATATATTACTCTTCAATTCCAGTAATAAGTAAAGTAATGATATTACTTTGTCTAAGCGGTAAAGAGTAAAGTAAAGAAGTTACTTTACTAAGTAATATTGACCAACACTGCTAGCAACCGTACTTACTTGAATCATTTTTTTTTCTGAGAGTGTACAAATTTGGCACACTCTCAGAAAAAAGGAAACTAATTAGCATGGTGAAACACATCTTGATGATGTCATCAAGATGTATTTTACCATGGTAATGATTTTTTTCAGACCTCCATTTCTAGAAAACACAGAATGGGGGAACTTTTTTTTACCATGCCCACACAACATCTCTAAGGTATATTAATGCCATAGTAAAATATTGAAAATGAGTGGAATTCCCCTTTAAAACACGTGCATGCACACTTGCATAAGCATAGGTCTAGTTTTGCCCCCAAAATTGTTTAGATGTGAGAAGTTACACTACACCCCTGCTTGAATCAAAGAGTAATGTTACATATTACTTTATTACTTTCCCAAGGCTCTTTCCTCGCAACAGTCAACCGTTTTCCGACTGAACCTAACCCTAAACCCTAACCCTAAACATAACCTCAGTAAAACCTATGCCTAAACCTAACCATAACCCTTGACCGTTATGAAAACCACTGCAACCGTTATGCAAAACAGTTGCAACCATTATGCAAAACAGTTGCAACTCTTTTGCTATGCAAACGGTCGCGACGGTTAAAAAGCGCTTGCAAATTGATTCGCCCCTCCAGGAGGAATAGAGATGTACAACACAACCTGTTTAGAGTCAACTTGTAGTGTAGGTCATGTGTTAAAGAATAGAGATGTACAACACAATGTGTTTAGAGTCAACTTGTAGTGTAGGTCATGTGTTAAAGAATAGAGATGTACAACACAATGTGTTTAGAGACAACTTGTAGTGTAGGTCATGTGTTAAAGAATAGAGATGTACAACACAATGTGTTTAGAGACAACTTGTAGTGTAGGTCATGTGTTAAAGAATAGAGATGTACAACACAATGTGTTTAGAGACAACTTGTAGTGTAGGTCATGTGTTAAAGAATAGAGATGTACAACACAATGTGTTTAGAGACAACTTGCAGTGTAGGTCATGTGTGCAGAATGCTGCGGTGGATTAGAATCTACAAACTACTGCACATCTCTGTCGATATCGATAGCTTGTAAATCTGTTCTATTTTCGCCTCATGCAACAACAGGCTCAATTGTAATAAGTAATGAGGCGTGTGGTGAATGGGCTGTGTTGCCATTTTTGTCCAGTTACGAAGTTATGAAACCAAAACTGTCTTATGTTTTTCATTGTGATGTCCACAGGGCAACTACAGTGTATCGAGGCATATATTAGCCGGGGGACACTTCTAAAATTAAGCCATTCAAAGGGTGTGTGTGTGTGTGTGTGTGTGTGTGTGTGTGTGTGTGTGTGTGTGTGTGTGTGTGTGTGTGTGTGTGTGTGTGTGTGTGTGTGTGTGTGTGTGTGTGTGTGTGTGTGTGTGTGTGTGTGCGCGTGAGCACAGTGCATAGCTGTATTTACCACATGAATAGACAAAGCCACGTATTGATTCTCCAGCATACTGTACGTCTGCGCACGTGTGTGTGTGTGTGCGTGCGTGCATGTGTCTCTGTGTGTGTGTGTGTGCAAGTGCACACGTGCACACGTACGCACGTGCGCGTAGTGGAGACAGTTACACAACAGAGGTTATAAATAGAAAGTGTTTATTTCTGCTCTAGCAGCCATCTGCATTGTTTGTCAGTGACATCAATTAACCATGTTAACTACTTGAACTCCGGCGTCTATACAGTAGAAAAACACAGAGGAGCTCTTTTATGGAGAGGCAGCCACAGCATTCCTCGACCGCCAGTCCGCCACGGCCGTCACAACGGTTTCATAACCCTCATATGCATAACAAGTTGACCATTTTCCCTACGAAACCTAACGCCTAACCCTAAACAAACCCCAGTAAAACTTATGCCTAGACCAGGGCTGCCCAAAAGGTAGATGGTGATCTACCAGTAGATCACACAGGACGTGCAGGTAGATCACATGACAGTCCCCCCAGCACTTGGACCCTTATAGATCTGTAACTCTTGATAGTGTTAAAATGAAACCAAATGGACCCTTACGGGTCCATTTGGTTTCATTTTACCACTCTCAAGAGTTAAATTATATTCAAACATCTGAAGTACGTAAGTTTCAAGAGTCCAGACAATTAGAAAATGGAGAACAATTGTTATTTTGACCAATGTTTTGCCAGTTCTCTTTCCCAATTGTGGACAAAAAAAAAATGTGAAAGTTCTTTTGGGTGCAAGCTAAGTAAACTCAACATCACAAAGTGTCAACTCAAACCCCAAATACTGTTTTCAAACGTCAGTAATAGCATATACAGGAAAACCTTCCAAATCCTCCCGCTTTTTCATTATAAGTGCATTATTCTTAAACACTATAACAGTAAGTAACAGCATCACCAACTATTTCAAAGCTCAAAACCTTCTAGGGGGCTTTGAAATGGATTTTCAGTGATGGAACAATCACATTTTTGATGTGTAGATCTTGTTGAGCCGCTCATTTTGAAAGTAGCTCTCAAGTCAAGAGTGTGGACTGTGGACACCCCTGGCCTAGGCCATAGGCGTCAAACTCTGGCCCGCGGGGCCAAATTTGGCCAGTCGGGTCATTTTATTTGGCCCTTGACGCAATATCAAATTAACAATATAGCTGCAAGCAGCAATAAAACGGGATCAAGCAAGCAGCAACAAGGAGTAAGAACAATACGCACAAATAAGCCATAGAAACATGGGAACCTGAACTTCAGAAATACATCAGGTAATTATGGGAGCAGGGCAGGTTTTTGAGCCCTGCCCTGACTGACTCACACATTGTAATCTGGTGTGACTGAGTGAATGATTGGTGAGCTGTGAGTGAGTGGTGAACTGAGCTATGAACTGTCATTAGTGACAACATGGCCGAATAGTGACAGTCAAACAGCCTTGCCCAGCCATGAGGCCCATAGGGCAGGTGCCTATCTCCTGTTTCTGTAGCATGAGGCAGCTTGATGTACAAGTACACCCTCTGGACATGACGCTAGTATGACACAGGGTCTTACCCCCAATCCAACCCTTGATGCTGAGTGCCAAGCAGGGAGGCATTGGATCCCGTTTTTAGAGCCTTTGGTATGACCCGGCCGGGAATCGAACCCCGGCCTCCCAGTCTCAGGGCGGAGACACTAACCACAAGGCCACTGAGTTGGTGAATGAGTAAATGATTGGTGAGCTGTGAGTGAGTGGTGAACTGAGCTGTGAACTGTCATTAGTGACAACATGGCCGAATAGTGACAACCACCATTACATTGAGTTTTACCCTGGGTTACACATAGAACCATGAACTTAGATGTAGAAGACCACATGAGATTGTGCATGATTGACTCATATTACTAGGTGTCCGTGCCGGGATTTGAAGCCAGGAACTCTCATTTCCAAGTCATGCGCTCTACCAATGAGGCTACCCAACAGACACAAGACGTACTGGAAACAACACACACATTCAGTGGACTGCTTGGTAAATGGTAAATGGTGCATTTGTATATAGCGCCTTTATCCAAGGCGCTTTACATAGATTGTGCATCACATTCACCCATTCACACACACATTCATACACTGATGGCAGTGGGACAGGGACACATCGACACTAACTCTGCAGGAGCCCGGGATCGAACCGGCAACCTTGTGGTTACCATCCGGTTACTCTACCTCTGAGCCACTGCCGCTCCTTAAATATGCACAAATAAGCCATAGAAACATGGAAGAAATACATCATGTGATTGTGGAAGCACAGCAGGGTTTTTGGAGACTCTGACTTTGTATTGTCAGCAGTGGGACTTGAACCCTCAATCTTGTGTTCCGAAGTCAGGCACCCTACCGACTGAGCTATCCAGGCACAATGATTTGCTTAGTTGTTGTCATCAATGAAACAACCCAACAACACGCCACCAAGCAGTAAGCAATATGAACAATATGCACAATTCAGCAGTCCGAGGGTGGAGCTTAGTGGTCAAAGTGACAAATGGAAACAAGTTCCACATGCTTATTCCTCTCACACAATCTGGCACAATGTACTTGCTCCAGTGTTGCCAGAGAGAAACAAGCAGAAGAAGACTCTTCACAAACGAGCAACTTTCATTGGCTTATAAAAACGTCATTTTTTGATGAAAACAAATTTGCTTCTGAAGTTTTGTCGGATGGGGCCAAAGTTCTCATGTAGCAGTTGTCATGCAAATTGATCAAAAATCCAGGCATAAAATCAGGCATGAGCATTTTTCAAACTGCTTAAAATGGCAGACACTCTGGGGGTGGGCTTACCAGTCGAAATTACAGATGTGTTCCACATGAATCAAGGAACATGTAGAAACAAGTCCCATGATTTTAAGCCAAACGAAGCCTGAGTTATGCTTGTTCAAATGTTTCAGTTTCAAAGAATTGCTCTAGCGCCCCCATTTGAGCGATTGGAGCAAGACTGGTTTTAGTGCTATTTGGCATCCCCCTCTACCAAACTGTAAAATCTCATAAACAGATTACTTTGCATGTGTAGATTAGGGATAATAGAAGAATTTTCACAAACAAGCAATTTTCATTGGCTCGTAAAAACATCATTTTTTTCACTGAAAACAAAATTCACACCCATTTCATGTTTGTATGGCTTCAAAGTTCATGTGTAGGTCATTGTTATGCATTTTGATCAAAGATTGTAGGAGAAGAGACATTTTAACTGTTTTACATATAATTCAAGATGGCGGTTCATCTAAAGGTCAGAGGTGAAAAGTCAGAATACAAAAGTTGTTTGACATAAGCAGACGCATAAGTGAATATAAGTTACATTTCTGAGAGTCGAGCAGTTCATGAGTTATGAGTGTTTAAAGTTTGCAATTTCAGTTGAGTGTTATAGCGCCACCATTTGACCAGTGGTCACAGGCTTCGCATCAACACCGTTTGAGATCACCCTCTACCAGATTACCAATTTTCGCGAAAACCGACTGCACGGTTCAGCCAGAACAGCTATTTTTGGCGGAAGGAGGAAAAAAAGAGACAAAAACAATCAAGGGATCAAGTCCACTTCGTGGACTGCTTGATCCCTTAATTAGAGCTGGCCCGATAGCATTATACATCCGTGGCGCCGCTGTAACACTGCATTCACGGCCAATACTACACATCCCATAATGTTCTGCTGTTGCCTTGCCATCTGCTCTGTAATATATTTACCTCAGAAGGCTTACATTTCATTTAATATGCCATTAATGTTTTTTCCTCTGTTTTTTTTTGTCTGTTGATTTTTCACTATTAAGTTATATACACTGTGTTCCAACTTATTATGCAAATCATGTTTTTGTTTGATTTTCCAACATATTTGATGCAAATGATGATCAGCATAATTTTCAAGTCATTAGCTGTCAATTTATATTTCAAATGTTATTGAACAAACCTCCTAATGAAAACAGAATTTAGAAAATAAATTAAAAACTTGGAACAGTGCGTTTCGCACTGTTCCAGATTATTATGCACATCATAGTTTCAAGACATTTTCTAGTTTGTAAAGAACTGAAAATAGTAATTTGTTGAATTCATAGCAATAAGGAGGTCATATGTACTGGGAAACAAAAGCTATTTCAATCCAAAACATGTTAACAGGTCCAATTACATGTTAACATGGGACCCCTTGTTTGATAGCAGCTTGCGTCCATAAAACTTGTGAGTTTATGAAGAGTTTCTGCTTGAATGTCTTTGCAGGATGTCAGAACAGCCTCCCAGAGTTGCTGTTTGGATGTAAACTGCCTCCCAACCTCATACTGTACACGAAGACCAATTTTCAAACAGTCTTGTTCACTGATGAGAGCCGTCCAACAAGGCTGCGACATCAGCAAGGAGGTGGCGGAGTCATGTTTTGGGCCGGAATCCTAGGGAAAGATCTGGTTGGCCCCTTTAGGGTCCCTGAAGGTGTGAAAATGACTTCTGCAAAGTATGATGAGTTTCTGACTGACCACTTTCTTCCACGGTACAAAATGGAAGAATCATGCTTTCTGAAACAAAATCATCTTCAAGCACGACAATGCGCAATCTCATGCTGCAAGGAATACCTCAGCTTCATTGGCTGCTATGGGCATAAAAGGGAAAAAAAAATCATGGTGTGGCCCCCACCCCACCCCCCCTGACCTCAATCCTATTGAGAATGTCTGGAGCATCCTCGAGCGAAAGATCTAAAGGGGCCGACCAGGTCTTTCCCTAGGACTCCGGCCCAAAATATGACTCCGTCACCTCCTTGCTGACGTCGCAGCCTTGTTGGGACATGGTGGCCAAACTGGCCATGCACCAACCATCCACTACTCCATCCATCTGGACCATCCAGGGTTGCACGGCACTCATCACTGAACAAGACTGTTTTGAAAAATGTGCAGTATGATGGTGGGAGGCAGTTTACATCCAAACAGCAACTCTGGGAGGCTGTTCTGACATCCTGCAAAGACATTCAAGCAGAAACTCTCCATAAACTCACAAGTTTTATGGACGCAAGCTGCTATCAAACAAGGGGTCCCATGTTAACATGTAACTGGACCCGTTAACATGTTTTGGATTGAAATAGCTTTTTTTTCCCAGTACATATGACCTCCTTATTGCTATGAATTCAACAAATTACTATTTTCAGTTCTTTACAAACAAGAAAATGTCTTGAAACTATGATGTGCATAATAATTTGGAACACTGCGAAACGCACTGTTCCAAGTTTTTAATTTATTTTTTAAATTCTGTTTTCATTGGGAGGTTTGTTCAATAACATTTGAAATATAAATTGACAGCTAATGACTTGAAAATTATGCTGATATCATTTGCATCAATTATGTTGGAAAATCAAACAAAAACATGATTTGCATAATAAGTTGGAACACAGTGTAAGCAAGCTTTGCTTTGCTTGTTCCATATTCAGTGTTAAAGCAAATCGGTGTAGCAAACTGAGCAATTATTGACATCTTATATTTATGCCCTTTCACTTGCTACTTCAAGGCTTGAATGTTTGATTCATTCATTATTGTTATTTTATTATCAAAGGGATCATTAGCCTGTGGAAAAAAGTTTATATGAATATTTACCTCAGAATTTCACCTCAATTTTGCATGTGACTATAAAGTTATACAAGCCTTGCTTGTCCAATATTCAATGCAAAACTTGTTTGGCTCCCTATTAAAATGTTAATTTGTTCAACCTTGGCCCACGGCTTTGTTCAGTTCTAAATTTTGGACCACTCTGTATGTGAGTTTTACACCCTGGCCACGACCTAACCTTAACCCTCAACCATTAAGCAAGGTAGGGGAAGTGATTTCACTTTTGTCAGATATCACCCATTTTTTTTTTCTGTTAAAATGCTCTATTATAAGGTGTGGAAACCATATATGGAGTTTCCCCCTCCCCCACGTTAGCAGAGGAGCTAATAAAAGTTCCCCAGGTGGTAGCAAATTCTCCTCCAATCAGGATCGAGCAGCAGGTTCACATAGTGTAGCTACTGTTGGGGGCCCCTAGTGCACCAGGCTGGTACTACACAATGAATTTCAAATCACTTACCCTACCTTTAAGCAAACCATTGCGAGCGTTATGTAAAACGGTCAACTGTTATTCAAAACAGCCGCGACTATTATGCAAAACGGTCACGGCTGTTATGCAAAGTCTGTCTGTCTGTCTGTCTGTCCGTCTGTCTGTCTGTCTGTCGGTCGGTCGGTTGACCCTCATCATGATTCCTGGGTGTGACGGAGATCCAATTAATCAACACATCCGTCTCCGCTGGCTGTGACCTGAACGACTGCAGCCATCTGCATCTCCACCCGTATCAATTAACCACGTCACCGCTCCACTAGAGTCCCCATGCAATCTGGAGGGAAAAAAGAAACATTCAAGCTCACTGCATGCCGCAACACGGCTGTGAGCTTGTAGATCTGTGATTTCCCACAAAAGAGATTTGATTTTCTAGCCTGGCTCCAGATCACAATCGCCACCTTAGGTGTGGTGCCGCTCAGGGGCAGATGTAACATTTCCCAATTAGCTGCAACAGACACGCAGCATGCATAAAGCTAAAGGTCTGACTCAGAGAGTTTTCTGTTTTCAATGATGAAATGCTGTTGGTTTAGTGGTGACACAGCTGTAGTTAGTTAGTAGCAGTAGTAGTGTTTCACATCATTTTAAATATAAGCACTTTAATTTGAAATATCGTTTTGCATGCCATCATGTTTGGTGGGGCAGTCTGGGTATTTGGGGAGGCATTGCCCCCTCCATGCCCATGCCTAGATCTCCCCTGGTGCCGCTGTCTATGTGGTGACAGTATTGGTTGGTGTAGCTGACTGGCCAACAGCCCTGCCACTCAACAGCCTAAAAACAAACCGAAACAGACTGAATAATGAAGTAAAACGAAATGATAATTCAGACTGGGTGTCAGGCTATTGATTTTCACCAGTGCCTTAGGGCTCCCCTAAACCTCTCTGGCTTTTTCAAGGAGTGCCCCTCCTATGTCCAGACATTGATAGCCACGCCACATCGCAGGTTTAGATGGCTCAGTGGTTGAAATTGATTTTTTCTCATCCCACGATTTTGTAACATTTTTTCACCCAGTGCCAATTAACTAACTAATGTGATCCTGGGCTCTACACACCCTCCCACCAACCTGGGGAGGCAGCGGACTGGCTTCATGCTTCCTTCAATGTATGAGGAGTACATTGACATTGTTGGACGTAGTGCGTGGAAGGAACACGTTATTCCAACAATTCCTGCCCCCTCCATCAGGCGCCCATACTGGCCAGGGGGAGGCAGTTTAGAGCCCAGGATTACTGCATGTTTTTTGTGAGGGTATCTACCCTATAAGGGAGACGTGGAGAACATGTGAGGGTATCTACCCTAGGGGACACAGGGAGAACATGTGAGGGTATCTACCCTAGGGGACACGGGGAGAACATCTGAGGGTATCTACCCTAGGGGACACGGGGAGAACATGTGAGGGTATCTACCCTAGGGGACACGGGGAGAACATGTGAGGGTATCTACCCTAGGGGACACAGGGAGAACATGTGAGGGTATCTACCCTAGGGGACACGGGGAGAACATCTGAGGGTATCTACCCTAGGGGACACAGGGAGAACATGTGAGGGTATCTACCCTAGGGGACACAGGGAGAACATGTGAGGGTATCTACCCTAGGAGACACGGGGAGAACATGTGAGGGTATCTACCCTAGGGGACACAGAGGAGAACATGTGAGGGTATCTACCCTAGGGGACACAGGGAGAACATGTGAGGGTATCTACCCTAGGGGACATGGGGAGAACATGTGAGGGTATCTACCCTAGGGGACACGGGGAGAACATGTGAGGGTATCTACCCTAGGGGACATGGGGAAAACATGTGAGGGTATCTACCCTAGGGGACATGGGAGAACATGCAAACTCCACACAGAAAGGCCCTTTCACCAACCCCGCCTCTGGTATGGGCACTGATGACACAGAGGAGGAGACACGCCACCAGCACCTACAGTGGGAATCGAACCCAGGACCTTCTAGCTGTGAGGCGACAGCACTAACCACTGTGCCACCATGCCCCAGAAATTGTTTTATTGTTTTTTTTTTGTTTTGTGCATGTTCTAACAGACAGGGGTGGACACTGTATTTAGTATGTCATCCAAATCATGCCTTGTGCCGCAACATTTGTTCAACTGCCATCAAAAAAGTAAGAGAAGAAAAGAAGCAAGAATGAGGAAACGACCACGATATCATCCACATATACGCCGTCAAGACCATGACCTTGTGTTTCCATTCTAGGCCAGCTGAAAAGACTTGACACCGCAGGTGAAACCGTGACACTTTATTTTCTGCTCTCATCTCTCCCCATAGCGCTGCAGAGAATATAACCCTCGCAGGAAGCACAGGGCCTGTTTTTAGATCTGCACCATTTTCACAGGCTGACACACACACACACACACACACACACACACACACACACACACACACACACACACACACACACACACACACAACACACACACACACACACACACACACACACACACCACACACACACACAACACACACACACACGGAGGTCCTTTCTGTCTCACCAGGAGGTCAGAGCATGGCTGGCAGCCGTCCATGAACCACCTTTCATCATTAATAACATCAACATTGTGGACGTCCGCAGGCAGACTATGAGACAACAGGCCCGCGGGCACAGGCTTGTAAAGGTACTGGTACACTGTCAGTAGCACAATAACTATTTCTAGTCACACTGCAAGAGGATGTACATATTCTCTCTGTTCTCTGTTCATATACTCCCTCTCTCTGCCTCTCTCTCTCTAAAAAAAAAAATCGGTCATGTCTCATCTTGCTTCGTGCCTGGATGAGTTCTGTTACCAGCCTTCCATACGAGAGAGCAGTGTTGCCAACTGCCAAAATCCAAAATGCACTATGGGCACTTCCAAAATGCACTAGAATGCACTAGAGCAGTGGGTTTTCAACCATTTTCATACCAGGGCCCACTAATTAATTCTGCATTTTAGCCTGCAGGACCAAGGTCAAAATGGCAATTCCTCTACATTTTCTAAATGTGTAGATTCTTGGAAATAAGGTAATTCAGATGTTTGAATATAATTTAACTCTTGAGAGCGTAAAATGAAACCAAATGGACCCGTAAGGGTCCATTTGGTTTCATTTTACGATCTCAAGACTTGCAGACCTATAAAGGGTCCATTTGGTTACCAATGGTCCTTTCTAGGAAGGAATGAGGACTCTATTATAGGAGGGAAAATGGTAAAAAAAAAAAAGTGAAAAACGAGGGTTTTATCTCTGGCGCCTGTCAACCAATTTCGCTCCAACTCACCAGCAAAAAAACACTAGATTTTCCGCCAGGAGTTTTTCACTAATTTTGGCACTAGGGGGCTCTAAAAAAAAGCTAAATATAGTTACAAATGCACCAAGTTGGCAACACTGCGAGAGAGAGAGAGAGAGAGAGAGAGAGAGAGAGAGGAGAGAGAGAGAGAGAGAGAGAGGAGAGAGAGAGAGAGAGAGAGAGAGAGAGAGATAGAGAGAGAGAGAGGAATATAGTGCAGGAATGTTATTGAGCTCTACACAGAGAAAACTGAGTAGCAGAATACTTGAGCACTGTAACTGATCCAAAACGAAGTAAAACATTAACTCGATATAGACTCAGCGAACAGTCTCGCAATTGAAAGAGGCCTCCATAGGCAGACCTGTCTCCCAAGAGAGGGCAGACTATGGACCCACTGCACACAACGTGAGACTGAGCTACATTTCCTAACAGTCTGTCCACTGTACCAAGACATCAGAGACACCTACTGTCCACTGTACCGAGACATCAGAGACACATACTGTCCACTGTACCGAGACATCAGACACATACTGTCCACTGTACCAAGACATCAGAGACACATACTGTCCACTGTACCAAGACATCAGAGACACATACTGTCCACTGTACCAAGACATCAGAGACACATACTGTCCACTGTA
>CM076974.1:47818371-47850871 GCA_039105355.1 Benthosema pterotum
CACACAATCACATCGGCACAGGTGGGATTGGGCAGGGCTTGGTTTATGTGCTGTTGGGCCGTTGCACTGTAGTGTGTGTGCATGTGCCGGTCCAAATCACCCAAATAACTGAATTGCTCCTTTAACCCTGCAGGCAGTCAATTACATACTGTACTTTGGCCTGTACTGTGTGTGTTGTGAAATAATATGTCCTCAAGCGTCAAAACATTTACCTGCATAAGCATAATGCTGACCATGACACAATGAGTGTCCATTACTTTATTGTACTAGTCGTCTGTATACAGTCTGTGCAACGTGTTATGACGGTGGTTTTCAACCTTTTTCATACCAGGGCCCACTATTTATTCAGCATTTGAGCAATGGAGGACCAACATTTGATGGCATTTTAGCCACACAGACCCCCAAAACTAAAGATTTATTTTGCTTTTGTCCACAATTCCAGGCTGGATTTGGGGAAACAAAACAGTCAAACATACAGATCAAAAATGACCATTAATCTTTTACATTCTCTAGTTGTGTAGACTTGGGGCTAATTCGGATGATGAATATTTTAACTCTTGAGAGTGTAAACATGAAACCAAATGGACCCGCCAGGGTCCATTTGGTTTCATGTTTACGCTCTCATAGAGTTACACCTAATTAACCCACTTTCCATCATTTACCCTGGGGACCACCTGGAGCTCTCTCAAGGACCACTGGTGGTCCCCGGACCACCTGTTGAAAACCACTGTGTTATGGATACATGCTAGTGGCTGTTCTCATCTTTGTTTCCATAATCTTCTAGGGACGTCATGGATCCACTGTTATTACTGTATATAGCCTAATTATCTGTGTGCAATAAACTCCAAAAGGTGCGTGTCATAATCTCTTGTGTTGTTGGCAACTTGGCTTGTGTTATCTGTGCCTCTACGAATCCCCATCCACCACATCATGGTTAAAGGGTATAGGAAGACTATTTTTTGGATGATGTCATTTCAAATGTGGACCAGAAATATAAAACAAAATGTTCCAGTAGCAATTGATCATTCAAAATACCCCCCCCCCCCCCTCATTGACATTATTCACTAAAAGAGTTCTCAAAGTCAGTAGTACGTAAACAAATCCGAACAAAGTTGGTTCAGAGACACTATATAACATACTATATTTTTCAGAAGAAAGTTAATGTCATGTTGATTTTACCATTTTTGTTAAAAACAAACCAACAAACAAAAATATAATCAGATCATCGGACTGGATCCGATGATCCGGAACCAGAACTTCAAATACAAATGACATCTGTCCACAAATGATCTAGTGAATGTGACAAACTGCCATATTGAGCCTCTAGGTCAGGCATGCACAAATAGGGCTCCATCTTTGTTACATGCTAAACCCCTTGTCCCTAATCCCTTATTTCGTTTTTACTATTTTGAAAAAAACTTTAGAATATTTCAACATGTCAATCTATTAACACGCTGCGACCTTGTAAACTGACCATTTGAACTACTGAATAGTTTAATAGTTTAAAAAGGCAAAGAAGTTAAGGGATAAGGGGTTTAGTGGTAACAAAAATGGAGCCCTTAGTGTGTAAAGTGCAGTATGGTGTGCTGCCTCCTTCACATTCAGTAGATTCTGTGAACGTTTGTGGCCAGTTATTAAAAAAAAAAAAAAATGTAAACAAATGTGTATTTAGTACCATGTTGGAATGCCCCCTCCCATAGCTACAGTAGAATCCCTAAAACTAAAGAAAGCAAGGAGTGTAAAACAATTAACAACCTAAAACATGAACCTTGGTTGAAAAAAATAAAAATAAAAAATAAAATAAAGCTGCAGAAGTCCCTGTCTTGACAATATAACGGTTATTCAAAAAAAAAAAAAATAGCCGATTTGCACAATGTCATCTTCCCAGCGGAACAGCCTCCCATCCGTTACAACTGCTATGCTAAGGCACAAAGCAGGAATGATGAGACAGGAGGGAGACTTAATGACGCGCAGCGTTCAGGGAGATACCGAAGTACTTCCATCCTTCATCATAATGTTTAGTTTATCTCTCCTTTTCGTCTCGCTTTCGTCTCGCCTGCTAACTCCTGCAGCGTTTGAATCTCATGCCGCGGCTGGTTGACAGCTTCACCGTCGCATGCACCAAAACAACAACAACACAAACTTCAAAAGCAGGGGCGGATCTATAGGCATGGGCATGGGGGGTGGGGGCAATGCCCCCCTGAATGCCCAGTCTGCCCCACCAAACACGATGCCTTGCAAAACAACCATAAGATATTACAAATTAAAGTGCTTCTATTTAAAATTATTTGAAACACTACTACTGCTACTAACTAACTACAGCTGTGTCACCACTAAACCAACAGCGTTTCATCGTTGAAAACAGAAAACTCTCTGAGTCAGACCTTTAGCTTTATGCATGCTGCGTGTCTGTTGCAACTTCAACAACAACTGATGTTATTATTGATGCTTAATTGCCTAATAAAAGTCCTGTAACTGAAAATGGTATGAGGACGACTTCATTGGTGAAGCCGCCCTCATATCATTTTCTCCTACCCCCCAATTGGGAAATGTTACATCCGCCCCTGCTTCAAAGTAATGTCACCTCTGTCTGGTGTTCATTACGTAGACAAATGAGGCGTTCACACATGCAGGCAGATGAAACGATGCAAGGACGCCTTGCGAGTTTATTGGGAGCAGATACGTGCATCTTTACATCTGTGCAACGTCATGCCGCTGGCTTTCATTGACAATGAATGGTAGACTGCAGTGTTTATAATCTGCCCGTTGTGAACACAACACGAACACTGTTGAAAAGTAAAGCACGGTCGTGTGTGGTTTGATGTCCAAATCGCCTCAATAACTGAATGCTCCTTTACCCCTGCAGGCAGTCAATTACATACTGTACTTTGGCCTGTACTGTGTGTGTTGTGAAATAATATGTCCTCAAGCGTCAAAACATTGACCTGCATAAGCATAATGCTGACCATGACACAATGAGTGTCCATTACTTTATTGTACTAGTCTGTATGCAGTCTGTGCAACGTGTTATGACAGTGGTTTCCAACCTTTTTCATACCAGGGCCCACTATTTATTCAGCATTTGAGCCACGGAGGACCAGCATTTGATGACATTTTAGCCCCACAGACCCCAAAACTAAAGATTTATTTTGCTTTTGTCCATAATTTCAGGCTGGATTTGGGAAACAAAACAGTCAAACATACAGATCAAAATGACCATTAATCTTCTACATTCTCTAGTTGTGTAGACTTAGGGCTAATTCACATGATGAATATTTTAACTCTTGAGAGTGTAAAAATGAAACCAAATGGACCCGCAAGGGTCCATTTGGTTTCATTTCTACGCTCTCAAAGAGTTACATCTGGTGAACACACTTTCCATCATTTAGCGGTCAGGAGCTGGACAAATTAATGACGTCCTGACTGTGTCCAGATCACAACAATCCAAGACTAGTCAAATCTGTCACCAGAATAATCACCTGATTTCAACCAACACAAATCCTGTCCACTAAAGACAGACACCCCTGGATGAGTCAGAGAGAGTCAGATCGAGGACAGACTAACTTAAATTAATCATAACTAGTCAGATATGGCTCAGAATAGCTTTGTGCTGGTTGAAATATCAGGGGATATTCTGGGACAGATTTGACTAGTTTTGGGATTTGCCTTGATCTGGACACTACAGGATAATTGGGCCTGTGAGAGGGGAGGGGGGCCTCAGGGGCAAATGGAGAGCAGGGGGAATCTATGTTAAATAACAAGGGCAATATAAATATATGATGTCACCAGTGTTGGGCAGTAACGAATTCTAGATTACACATTACTGTAACATTACTACTTTTGCTCCAAAAAGTAAAGTAACGAGATAACTCTGGGTAAATGGGTAATAAGTAATGCCAAGTTACTTGCAGCTATATTTTAAAATGAGCTTGTTGCATGCAAAAATAGAGAGAAACAGAGATGTGCACTAGATTGTAGATCCAGTCCACACGCTGCATCCTGCACACAGTTATGTACACTAGAAATCGCTTGCTGATTTATTTTGTATTTTATTTTTTAAATACAACTCAACTGTCTTTGAAAACAATTGTGAAAAAGTTTAAAAAGTCAAAGAGACAGATCTCGAAATCTGGTTTTGTTAGTTGCAGGTCTGTTTTGTGATTCAAGGTTAAAATGTTCCCATTGCTTCTCACTGCTCCTTTTATTTATTTATTTATTTTATCTAAGAGAGACATTTACAATGTCGGACTTTGTTGGCTTTGTTTTTAGGTGCAGTTTGTTGGATTGGAGACTATTATTATTCCAATAAATTGGATTCACTTCTAAAAAGAGCTCACTAAACAGATTATGTTGTACATCTCTATTTTTTCAAAGGTGGGAGTTGAGAACTTGGTAAAGTAATAACGTAATATGTAATAGATTACTCTTCAATTCCAGCAATAAGTAAAGTAATGATAATACTGTATACAGGGTAACGAGTAAAGTAAAGAAGTTACTTCCCTAAGTAATATTGACCACTAGATGTCACATGGATCAAGGTAGAAGGACGCCTCAATGCGTTTTGGTGTGGATTTCTCCATTAGGAGGGGCTAGTGAAGAAAAGACAACCAAGTTGCAGTGTGTGAAAATGTAATCAATTGGTGGTCCGTGTCTCAAACGCTGAATAAATGGTGGGCCCTGGAGTCAAAAAGTTTGAAAACACCTGTTGTAGATGGTCTCTACACTGTATTCACTGTCAACCAGGTGTAAAAATAGGCATTGCGATGCCAACATCATCATACAAGCAAAAATACATTTTTGGTGGCACAATCAACCGTCGCTGAATGAATATCATATTTTAGTTCTAAACTAGACCATAAGATCTCAGTTGACTACAATATGAAATTTTACTCAAACGACGCATATGCATAACAAACTAAATCTAAATTTCCTGTGAAGATTAACGCTGCCTCTGGGCATGAATAACTTGAAGGGATTCAGACGCTGGCCTTGCGCTGACAGATTGTTTTGAAAGGAAGTGGTTTCAACACACGCTTTGCTGAGGAGAATACAAACAGGATTAAAGGTTTCTGTCGGCGTGGCTGATTTAAATCAAAACATTGCGAAAACATTATGATTAAGTAACCGATCTACATCCTCACCACGCCTCGCAGCGCGACGGTTTGTAGATGGTGTTCAGCTTATGTTTCTTAAATAGCTTTTACGCTGCATTGATTGTAACTGAGGAGAAACGATATTTTATGTTCGTATTTTATGTCCAGGGGGAAAATAAATAAAGTGATTCTGATCTGCTATTTTCACAACATTTATCTGTGATAAAATGTCAAATGTAATAACTACAACTCCGACGTTTAGAAAGATAACACACAAACAAACATTACAATGCTACATTCCATGACTAATCGTTTTGGGAAAATGCAGCGCTAGTGTTTTGCAAAACTTTAAGGCCCAAACCACACTAAATGGGGTTGCCATATAATGCAACTCCTTATTGTAACCAAATGGTTGCAATGAGTTTAATGTGACTCTCTGGTGTGGTTTGGACCGTTGCATTGCATTCCATGTGATGAATCACTAGGGTTGACTTGGGTCGATGATGTGCAACAAGACATACAGTATTCACACTGCTGAAACCAACCCTAAAACCATCTTCACCTGTCTCCACTAGGGGTGGGCAAAAAAGCAAAAAAACAAAACAAAACACGATATATCAATAAATATTGATAACTTATATTTCAACAAAATTGCTCCAAACGGACGCGGGCCGTGCACACACAGACATCCACACAGACATCCAAATGAAACCAAATGGACCCTTGCGGGTCCAGTTGGTTTCATTTTTACACTCTAAGAGTTAAGAGTTAAAATATTCATCATCTGAATTGGCACCACTTAAGTTTACACTGTTTTGTTTGCAAAATCCACCCTGGAATTGTGGACAAAACATAAATAATTCTTTAGTTTTAAGTCTTGGGGGTGAAATTGTCATCAAGTGGTGGTCCGTGGCTCAAATGCTGAATAAATGGTGGTCCCTGGTGTCAAAACGGTTGAAAACCCCTCCCCTAGTATATCAACTGTTTGACATGTATTCTCCCAGAGCACTCTCCACAAACAGCACGGTCGTATAAATAACGATCAAGGCCCACTATTCAGTGTTGTTGCTTCAGGAGCTTTTGATCTCTGTGTGGTCCACTGGTGGTCCGGCGTCAAGGTGTTGCATGTGGTCCCTGAACATGCATTTAGTAATCCAGATAAACCGTTTCTGCGGAAATGCATCAATTACTTAGGCAGTCTTATCATGGTTACGAATAGAAGATGCCCGATATTGACTTTTTTACCGATATCCGATATCCCGATATTATCCAACTTCTAATTTCGATACCGATATCAACCGATACCGATATATGCGGCCTCCAGTGGTGGAAAAATAACAGAAACTATTACTATACAAATATCTAATATAAATAAACATCTAGTATGAATACAAATTCATGTTATAGCCTAGAAATACTCCATACAACTATAAATTCAACATGTAGCCTACTTGAGTAAAGTACAAAAGTAATGGTATAAACATGACCGTAGCGCTGAGTCTACATCTCTGTAAATAGTCATAATTTCCAGTTTGTAAATACCGATACCAATATTTTCCGATATGAAATTTGAAAGCTTTTATCGGCCGATAATATCGGAGGGCCGATAATATCTGGCATCTCTAAGAAGTTCTACAGAAAAGAGGAAGTTCCTGTAGATTCTCAAGACATTTGGCCTGATTGAGCCATCATTAGGAAATGTGGACTAAAACACTCTAGTGCGTATCAGCTAATAATCTGAGTTTAATGGAAGGTTGGATGGAATAAGGGGTAACTGAGGTTGTCCCCAACTAGGTTAGTGTTCCCCAGGTTTAAATCAGGGTTCGTTGTCAGGGTGGTGGTCCCTAGTTCACGCACAGTTGAAACTCCAGGAGGGGTGAAATCGTTTTGCGACTTCGACCTAAAGTATGTTGCGACCGGCGCCTAAAACGCGGTCGCAGGTGTTTTTAACGGCCGCATGCCCCAAACGGTTGGGAACTCCCCCCACCCCACATAATAAGTTTAGGGCTAAAGTCAGGGTTAGGTTTAGCTGCGAACCGATGAAAAAAATAATATAATAATAAAGTTGTGGTGGTTTCCTGATTGTAAAACTGTCATGAGGGTTTTTGGGAAAAGGTTGACCGTTTATAAAATGGTCGCCGGGGGTCTTCTCCTGACCTATAAGCATCGGCCACGACCGATTCTGTTTCAAGCATCGGTCGTGACCTAGGTAGAGGTCGCAAAACGATCTCACTGTAAACCAACTACTGGATGTTATTCATAAAGATGTTTGTCTCTGCCGTATAATCAACTCTGACGTTTTCACCCTCAAAGCGTTCCGACACGATGCACACATGCAGACACATTATGTTTACATTGTAAGCATGGCAGAACAACATTTCATCAGGGCACTGAAACATCCCGTTAAAAATCTGCGACGCGGCACAGATCTTTTTGACAGCGGTGTCACAGTTTCCATCGCAGTCAGACAAAAGAGCAGACGGTTTGTCCAATAACAGAAACAGATGGGCGGGCTGCAGTCAACACTTTCAGCCAGCGGATGAGAACAGGATATGTATGTACCAGAGGTGGGCAATTATTTTTCCCAAGGGGCCAAATGAGACATCAAATATTGTGGAGGGACAAGACTAAAGGCTGAATGCGTAATATTAATTTAATTTTCAAGATAAAAGTAAGAGTAAGACCAACCATTTTGACACCAGGGACCTCTTTTGTTTTTCTCCACAATTCCAGGCTGGATACAACAAAACAGGATGACAAAGATCAAAAATGACCATTCTTTAACATTCTCTGATTGTGTGTAGACTTTGGGGCTAATTCAGATGCTGAATATTTTTTTAACTCTTGAGAGTGTAAACATGAAACCAAATGGACCCGCAAGGGTCCATTTGGTTTCATTTTTACGCTCTCAAAGAGTTACATCTGGTTAACCAACTTTCCATAATTAACTGGAACTCTCTCAAGGACCTCTGGTGGTCCCCGGCAGAGAGAATCGAGAATCGCCGCGTTTATGTGGGCGTTTATCGTTGCCGTCTGGAAAGCCCTTTAGGCAGAAGCATATACTGTATGATCCAGAGCCTTCTAGTGGGAGAGTTAGGATATTGGTGTACCAGGAAGCAGAGGCCGGAAGCAGAGCGGAGCAGCCAGTTCACGTGACTATACAGAGCCTCTTTGAGTCCTATCTGAGCATAACGCTCACTACTCCTACAGTCTCGCCAGATGTATACAGTAGTGTACGAGACAATACCAGACTTTGCCGGTCCCTATTAAATCCCATTCATTTCATCAACTTCCGGCTTGAGAGTGGACTCACAGGACTCCTCGGTCCTCCATGCTCCTCCAGTAACGGCTGCGACCTGGCGCATAGGAGTGAACGGGAATATCCTAACTCTCCCACTAGAAGGCTCTGATATGATCCAAGTCTATAGCGAACGTATGACCGGCGTGTTTTTGTATCGTGCTGCTGCATATTTATAATAACTTCGGGGGTCTGTCATGAAAGGCTTCTAGCTTTCCGTTCGCCCTACAGCGCCATTCTTCCATCTGTCTAATCATTAACGCACCAGACGCTCTCCTTATGTACACATCCAGCTAGGTTAGCATTCCAACGTTCTAAAGAGGACGACCATGAAGGGTATAGTGTCAGGATAACTGTCTCTCTGACAGGATAAACACTGCTGCTGCTGCTACTAGCCTTCAGCCAACATGGAACAAAGCGGTTTAGTGAATGACAAATAGAGCCTGCACCCACCCTGCCCTGCGCAACACACACACGCGCACGCACGCGCAACACACACACGCGCACGCACGCACACACACGGAGTGTGTGACGCACAGACCCACAGACATTTCTGCCTTGCTTTCATAGTAATTGCTCACTCCGTTTGCAAATACAATGTTAATACAATGTCAACTGGGTCTCTGCTGATTTTGCGTCATATTTTTTATGCGGAAATGCTCTCTAACCCTATGTTTTAACGGCGGGGATGGCGTCGCCCGAATCGCCGGCTCCCATAGAGAAATAATGGATGTCGGGCGACGACGCTTTTATCATCGCCCGACATCCATTCGGCGCAGTTTGGTTTCTAGTTCCGTCCCACTTCCTCCTCCACCATACTATTTCTTTCAGTGCACCACAGCACCGTCGTTTACTCATTTTGCATGCCATTCTAAGCAAGAATTTACGGCAATGACCGTCGCCATCGCTGATATCAACAACGTTCATCAGCAACGTTTTGCCATCTATCACCTACCGTTAAAACGTAGGGTGATTGGCTCGCCAGGGTTCGTGCCGAGCCAGATCCACCTATCCTGCTATATGTATATAGTATATACAGTAACAGCAACATTTCTGTGGCATTTTACTGCTTTTCAGAAAGCATATAGGTCAGGAATTAGAAGGCATGCATATATTTAGAATTGTCTGGTCTAAATGGGTTAATTTACATAAATAAATAGTGCTGCCAATTCCAAACAAGTCTAAAGATTGATTATATACAATACGTAGTGGGGGGGGGGGGTGCTTAAAGGTGCTGGGTGGACATGATAAAAAAGTTCCCCCATCCTGTGTTCCCAAGAAATGGAGGTCTGAAGAAAACCACTAACATGGTGAAACATCTTGATGACATCACCAACATGTATTTTCACCATGTTAATGAATTTCTTTAGACGCTTCTTTTTTCTGAGAGTGTACAAATGGAATTGGTTGCATTTGTACACTTTCAGAAAAATGCTGAAAATGGGTGGAATTCCCCTTTAACTCTCTTTTAGCTCGAGGGCCATACTGTAGCTTGGCCTGAGCAATCGTTGATAATGGACCCCTGACTGCGCAGCCTTTATTTTTTTTATAAATGTAGTAATAGCTGAACTAGTCCAGCCTGGCTTGTTGTGCCCTCCTCCTCCTCTTGTGGCTCAATGAATCACATTAAACTGCGAATGCAATGACGCTGACTCAGCGAGACACACACAGATCATCGGAGGTACAATCATTACCCTTATGTGCAATGAGTCGACGACTACCCAAAACAAATTACATAACACACATAAACACGGTTGCGCCTGCCTGCCTGCCCTAGTGGCTGTTGCCACATTCCGGGGGGAGGAACCAGCAAACAGGTCTATGACAACATGCCCGAAATAGACTGACCCCGACTATACTAGGGCAGGTCAGTCAAACTTTATCGTCTAATCATTGTTGGTTTTAGAGCCGGAAGGTTTTCGTGTCAGGGACCCATAGATCTGAAAACTTGTGTGTGTGTGTGTGTGTGTGTGGGTGTGATGACCATGCAAGACGTGTCTTTCAAAAACCTTCCTGCTTTTGAAACAGGGCCGGATCTAGCCAGCCCTACTAGGGTGTGCTGGAAGAATAGCAGGGTGGGCAACTCCAAAGTTTTTATATGAAGCAGTGGTTTTCAACGTTTTTGCCACCAGGGCCCACTATTTATTCAGCATTTGAGCCACGGACCACCATTTGATGACATTTTAGCCCCACAGACCCCAAAACTAAAGATTTCTTTTGCAGACGAACATACACATCAAAATGACCATTAATCTTCTACATTATCTATAGTTGTGTAGACTGCCGCTAATTCAGATGATGAATATTTTAACTCTTGAGAGCGTAAAAATGAATTTCATTTTTATGCTCTCAAAGAGTTACATCTGGTTAACCAACTTTCCACCATTTAACTGGGGACCATCTGGAACACTCTCAAGAGCCCCAGACAACTGGTTGAAAAACCACTGATATTACCTTTCAGTGGGTGGGCAGGATGCACGTTTGAGTGGGCTCTGCCCACCCCTGCCCCCCTCTAGATCCGGCCCTGTTTTGAAATTAGCTTTGTTCAAATTGTGTTTATAAAACCGAAGCGAGTCCAAATACGAAACTACGCCTTAGACACAAGTTGTACGGTAACATGACCTTCTAATTCAGATATTTACACGCGACTTTACAGAAAAGGTAAACACCACCAAAGTGGCTTATAATAAGCAGGCTTGGCAACGCTTCCCTGGCAATCATGGAAACGTGGAATGTGACAGGTCATGGAAGTTCAGAGCTCAGGGCAGCCAGGCTACGCTCACTATCGCCATCACTATCACTAAAGCAGTGCGATGGAGAGGACAGCTAGAGTTCCACACTCACTCCAGAGGACCGCTATAGTTCCACACTCACTCCAGAGGACCGCTATAGTTCCACACTCACTCCAGAGGACCGCTATAGTTCCACACTCACTCCAGAGGACCGCTATAGTTCCACACTCACTCCAGAGGACCGCTATAGTTCCACACTCACTCCAGAGGACCGCTATAGTTCCACACTCACTCCAGAGGGACCGCTATAGTTCCACACTCACTCCAGAGGACCGCTATAGTTCCACACTCACTCCAGAGGACCACTATAGTTCCACACTCGCTCCAGAGGACCGCTATAGTTCCACACTCACTCCAGAGCACCGCTATAGTTCCACACTCACTCCAGAGGACCGCTATAGTTCCACACTCACTCCAGAGCACCGCTATAGTTCCACACTCACTCCAGAGGACCGCTATAGTTCCACACTCACTCCAGAGGACCGCTAGAGTTCCACACTCACTCCAGAGGACCGCTATAGTTCAACACATCTATAACCCATGTATGATGCCTGTTTCCTGGGGGCAGGAACATTTAGGAACATCACATTACGCAACGACATTACATTACATTTTAGACAACCATTAATTGCCATACAAACACACTTGAGCGACTAGGGACCCCCAGTGGCCTAGTGGTCCATGTACCAAAATAAAAAATGTCTTTCATTAGATACATGTTAGTTTTTTTTGTTCCTGAAAACGCCATGCAATGCGAGTCACAAGAAAAAGAACATAATTTTTCCACTCACGGTTTCACACTTGTAAATGTTTGCCGTGATAATGAAGCTCATATTGAAGTTGAGATTTGCATTTTTTACGGCAATGTTTAGGCAACACAGGCAGGCCATAGGTTTTCTGCACGCATATACTGTACTGTATGTGTAATTACCTCTCATTACAGTACATGGTTTAGATGCAGGGGCGGATGTAAGCTTTCCCAATTGGGGGGGGGGGTGGTAGGAGAAAATTGTATGGGGGCGGCTTCATCGCCCGCGTCGCTTCACGCCAGGGGCGATGAAGCCGCACCCATACCATCTGAAGCCGCACCCATACCATTTTTGGTTACAGGACTTTATTAGGCAAGTAAAGCATCAATAATAACATCAGTTGTTGTTGAAGTTGCAACAGACACGCAGCATGCATAAAGCTAAAGGTCTGACTCAGAGAGTTTTCTGTTTTCAATGATGAAATGCTGTTGGTTTAGTGGTGACACAGCAGTTAGTTAGTAGCAGTAGTAGTGTTTCAAATCATTTTAAATATACTGTAAGCACTTTAATTTGAAATTTCTTGGGTTGTTTTGCATGCCATCATGTTTGGTGGGGCAGTCAGGGCATTTAGGGGGGCATTGCCCCCCCCCCCATGCCTAGATCCACCCCCTGTTTAGTCCAAATACGAAACTACGAAATACGAAATACTACTACCTTAGACACAAGTTGTACGGTAACATGGCCTTCTAGTTCAGATATTTACACGTGACTTTCCAGAAAAGGAAACAATCCCAAAGTGGCTTATAATAAGCAGGCTTGGCAACGCTTCCCTGGCAATCATGGAAACGTGGAATGTGACAGGTCATGGAAGTTCAGAGCTCAGGGCAGCCAGGCTACGCTCACTATCGCCATCACTATCACTAAAGCAGTGCGATGGAGAGGACAGCTAGAGTTCCACACTCATTCCAGAGGACCACTATAGTTCCACACTCACTCCAGAGGACCGCTAGAGTTCCACACTCACTCCAGAGTGAGTGTGGAATATACTGTAAGAATATATACTGTAAGCACTTTAATTTGAAATTTCTTGGGTTGTTTTGCATGCCATCATGTTTGGTGGGGCAGTCAGGGCATTTAGGGGGGCATTGCCCCCCCCCCCCCCCCCCCCATGCCCATGCCTAGATCCGCCCCTGTTTAGATGAATAAGAAAGTGAGTACAATCAACACTGCAGCAACAATGAGGAAGTAGATAAACAGAACTTTACAGTACCAATGAGGAACTGAATAAACTGACACAGTTTGCATGTGTGATAGGAGAAAGTGGTAGCTGTCACCAGTGTTGCCAACTGCAAAAATCCAAAATTCACTAGTGGCCTTCACAAAATGCACTAGAATGCGCTAGATCAGTGGCAGGGAACCTATGGCTTGGGAGCCAGATGTGGCTCTTTTGATGGCTGCATCTGGCTCTCAGCCAAATGTTTAACTATATATAAATATAAATTTCAGTGGGAAAGTGTCAAACATACCCTTGTTGTGTATCCACTCTATTTATCTATCAATCACATAGGCAGCGCAGATGATGCACACTCAGACACTGTATG
Organism: Benthosema pterotum; assembly: GCA_039105355.1. Classification (NCBI taxonomy): domain Eukaryota; kingdom Metazoa; phylum Chordata; class Actinopteri; order Myctophiformes; family Myctophidae; genus Benthosema; species Benthosema pterotum. Next base: position 47,831,905 of record CM076974.1, read on the forward strand.
ACGTATTTTGCTCTGCTGTAAAAAAATAACGGGACAATGTGTGCATGTGCAAAAAGTTGTGTACAACAAACTAATCACATTAACTAAAAAGAAACTCTTTTGAGAAGATAGCTAAATTGAGGAATTTGCTTTTGTGGAGAGAGAAGCTTCTGCAGTGTGCAATGATAAAATAGCACCAGCATTAAGAATGTAACTTATTTTAATAGTTGAAATTACATAAAAATGGACAGATCTACCTTCTGCTGTACTCATCTCCTCTAAATGCCTCTTAAAAAAGATCAGCAGTGTCTGTGTGTTCAAGTGTGTGAGTGTGTGGGGATCAATAAATACATTGATTTAAAAAAAAGAAATACTCATCATTGATTAGCAACAATGTTATTAAAATAACTCAGACTTATTGTACCCAACCCCTGTGCAAGATGCTTGCGAGGAAGGGTTAGGGTTTTGATACAGATCAAAATGACCATTAATCTTCTACATGTAGACTTGGACTAATTCACATGTTGAAATATTTTAACTCTTGAGAATGTAAACATGAAACCAAATGGACCCTTGCGGGTCCATTTGGTTTCATGTTTACACTCTCCGGGGACCACCAGTGGTCCCTGACAGAGGGTTCCAGGTGGTCCCCAGCTAAGTTTTTTAACCAGATGTAACTCTTGAGAACGTAAAAATGAAACCAAATGGACCCTGGCGGGTCCATTTGGTTTCATTTTTACACCCTCAAGAGTTAAAATATTCATCATGCGAATTAGTCCAAATCTACACAACTAGAGGATTAATGGTCATGGACGGAAGCAAAAGAAATCTTTAGTTTTGGGTTCTGTGGGTCAAAAAATATCCTCAAATGGTGGTCCGTGGCTCAAATCCTGAATAAATTGTGGTCCCTGAGATGAAAAAAGGTTGAAAATCCCTGATCTAACTGTACTGTAGCACAGGGACTGCTGAGCCACCTCTTCAATCACATGCAACGTGTTTTTTACTGGCTAAAAAAATCATTTGGCATTCTGCTCCCTAACGAGTTTACAGGCAATTAAAGCCCGCTTGTGTTTTACTGCCAGGTCAGATGCTTCCGATGATTGGTCCCCTGGACCTGCCTCTGATTCTGATTGGTTCTCCCCTGGCCGGCAGCATGGCACCGTGCCTGTGGAGCACATGATTGGACCTTTATTTCCAAAAAGGTATCTCAACGAATCAGCGAGACTCTGTCAGTCAGAAGTGGAAAAAACTGAGGTGAACTGGCCGCTACTATTTACTGCCATGGTTATTAAAGTTTTTCATGTCAAGGACCCCTTTCAACCTTTTTGATACCAGGGCCCACTATTTATTCTGCATTTGAGCCACAGACCATCATTTGACGACATTTCAGCCCCACAGACCCCAAAACTAAAGATTTCTTTTGATTTTGTTCACAATAACAGGCTGGATTTGGGAAACAAAACAGTCAAACATACAACCAAGGACCACTGGTTAAAAACACCTGACCCATCAAAAATGTATATAGTGAAAGGCAAAAAACAATGGTTGCAATCAAATATTAACACTTGTGTGTATCATGTGTTTAAAGCAAACAGATAAGAAAACATGGCATGCTTAAAAGTAGTGTTTTGGCAGCACAATGCCATAGCTATTGATGTAAGAATTTAAGTAATTTTGGTTATTATCAAGAAAACCATGGAAAAATGAATAGTTGTTAGTGCTTGAATTAAACTCTCATGAGCTAGTTTTGTCATCATTATAATTGTCCAAACAAATGTACAATTAGTTGAGCCAGGCATTAAAGGGGAATTCCACCCATTTTCAACATTTTTTCTGAGAGCGTACAAATGCAACCAAATGAACCCTAACGGGTTCATTTGGTTCTATTTGTACGCTCTCAGAAAAAAAAAAAAAAAGAAACGTCTTAAGAAATCCATTAACATGGTGAAAATACATCTTGATGATGTCATCAAGATGTTTCACCATGTTAGTGGTTTTCTTCAGACCTCCATTTCTTGGGAACACAGAATGGGGGGGAACTTTTTTATCATGTCAACCCAGCACCTCTAGGGTATACTAATGACATATTAAAATGTTCAAAATGTGTGGTGTTCCCTTTTAAAATTAACAAGATATTGACGAAAACAAGGGTGGTCTAATAACTTTTTTCCATGACTGTATATTATATTGTTTCAATAATTGATTAGTCCCCTTTCCAACAAGGTATGGCATGTGGAGAGAACTTAGATAAGACATTCCTAGAATGAGTAACATTGCTTAAACGTGTGTTTGCCAGCGCCTGAAGTTCAAAACACTAGTGAATGCCACAGAACAATTCATTTTGGCACATTTTTTGAGGGTGCAAACCACACGTTCATCAGCGTTACTCATTCCAGGAATGTCTGACTCTGACCTGTACACAGCATACTTTTGTTGTAGCAATTGCTATTATTAAAAGGTAGAGAAAATAATTCCCAAAGTTAGGTTTCCGAACATATTGGGCCAGTTTACAAAATGTTGTCTTGGATTTTTTTTTTATCACGTTTTCTCCTGTTGTCTTCTGAGCTGTAGATCAGGGGTTTTCAACCTTTTTTGATCCCAGGGACCACCGTTTAGTCAGCATTTGAGCCACGGACCACCATTTGAGGAAATTAAGCACCACAGACCCCCAAAACTAAAGACTGGCCAGCCTGGTTCAGCCGTGCTGGCCTGACCCGCCCTTCTACACTGGCCAGGCTGGTTCAGCCATGCTGGCTCTTCTACACTTCTACAGAATCAACAAACATGTCCTTTAACTCAACCAAAGTTCCTCCACCTGTCTGAATGAAATGCTCCTGTGTGTCTGTATGAGTCTGAGCACACACGCACACGCACACGCACACGCACACACACACACACACACGCACACACACACACACACACACACACACACACACACACCCCCTTGTACAATATCCTAGTACAAGTATTTGCACAAAGTCTCTCTCTGTTCAGTGGCATCTTGCGCAGTTGATCAGTTTGTCAGTAGAAGACGATTTGTGTCCTTGATTCCCACATGTGTAACTCGCCTCTCTGTCGCGTACTCCCAAGGTCAAGAGGGACGCTCCTCCTTGGCGATTCTCATATTTAAATCGACACATGGATGGTCAAACTGTGTCCATGTCACCCCAGTTTGGACCCTGCCTAAATGCCCTGACTGCCCTACGATGGCAGGCAAAACAACCCAAATTTCAAAGATATCTCAAATTAAAGTGCTTATATTTAAAATGATTTCAAACACTACTACTGCTACTAACTAACTACAGCTGTGTCACCATTAAACCAACAGCATCTCATCATTGAAAACAGAAAACTCTCTGAGTCATGACCTTTAGCTTTATGCATGCTGCGTGTCTGTTGCAACTTCAACAACAACTGATGCTTTACATGACTAATAAAAGTCCTGCAACCGAAAATGGTAGTATAGGTGCGACTTCATCGCCCGTGGTGCGAGGCAGGCGACACGTGGCGATGAAGCCGCCCCCATACCATTTTCTCTTGCCCCCCCCCCAATTGGGAATTTTTATATCCGCCCCTGCCCCAGTTTGGACCCTCCCTAATGGGGAAAATCGCTGTCGGTATCAGTCCCAAAACTATGGCATCGGTTCGACTGCTGTGTACTATGTAGTTAGTAGCCCCTGGCTACATTACAGACCTAGTACCAAGGTATGTTCCCAGTAGGGCCCTGAGATCGGCTGATCAACATCTTTTAGTTCAACCCTCTACTAAGTTGAAAACCAAAGGGGATAGATCATATCAGGCGGTTGCTGCTAAACTGTGGAATGCACTGCCACTTTCAATGAGACTCTCTTCTTCAGTTGACATCTTCAAGAAAAGTCTTAAAACTTTCCTATTTGCACAAGCTTTTGTTGCTGCTAAGTGATAGTTCGTGATTTTATTTTTCCGTAATGCTTCCCTTTATCTTGGTTTTATATAATGGAGTCGCACAACTTTTATTCTTTTATTTATTTTCTTGTTTTATTCTTTGATTTTTCTCCTGTTGTACACCGTTCTCCATTTTATTCTCCCGTTTTCTTTTCTGTTTGTATGTAAAGCACCTTGTGAGACCTCTCTGTGAAAGGTGCTATATAAATAAAATTTACTTACTTACTTACTTAGCTGTGAGTCAAACAGAATCTACTTCAGGGCCGGATCTATAGGCATGGACATGGGAGGGCAACAACCCCCCTAAAAATGCCCTGACTGCCCCACAAAACATGATGGCATGCAAAACAACCAAAATTTCAAAGATATTTCAAATTAAAGTGCTTATATTTAAAATGATTTGAAACACTACTACTGCTACGAACTAACTACAATTGCCGCACCACTAAACCAACAGCATTTCATCATTGAAAACAGAAAACTCTCTGAGTCAGACCTTTAGCTTTATGCATGCTGCGTGTCTGTTGCAACTTCAACAACAACTGATGCTTTACATGACTAATAAAAGTCCTGCAACCGAAAATGGTATAGGTGCGACTTCATCGCCCATGGTGCGAGGCGACACGGGTGATGAAGCCGACCCCATACCATTTTCTCTTGCCCCCCCCCATTGGGAATTTTTATATCCGCCCCTGCCCCAGTTTGGACTCTCCCTAATGGGGAAATCAGTGTCGCTATCAGTCCCAAAACTACGGCATCGGTTGAACTACAGTGTACTGCGTAGTTAGTAGCTGTGAGTCAAACAGAATCTACTTCAGGGCCGGATCTATAGGCATGGACATGGGAGGGCAACAACCCCCCTAAAAATGCCCTGACTGCCCCACAAAACATGATGGCATGCAAAACAACCAAAATTTCAAAGATATTTCAAATTAAAGTGCTTATATTTAAAATGATGTGAAACACTACTACTGCTACTAACTAACTACAGCTGTGTCACCACTAAACCAACAGCATTTCATTGTTGAAAACAGAAAACTCTGAGTCAGACCTTTAGCTTTATGCATGCTGCGTGTCTGTTGCAACTTCAACAACAACTGATGTTATTATTATTATTGATGCTTTACTTGACTAATAAAAGTCCTGCAACTGAAAATGGTATGGGTGCGGCTTCATCGCCCGAAAATGAAGCCGCACCCATACCATTTTCTCTTGCCCCCCAATTGGGAAATGTTACATCCAGGCCTGACTGACTACTTCTACCACATGCTGATCACTGAGTCTTTACGATCTCAAACGTCATGAACATACTGTACAGAGGGATGTGTTATGTGTTAGAACAGCAGCACAACAACATGGAGTTACCATGTGGATGATCTGGCAGAAAACTAAAGTGTTGCAAGCTCAAAGGAAAACAGAAAAAAAGAGGGGGGAGAAAATGTTTCTGTAGACATGACGATCCGTTAAAAACAGCCGACGGCCGCATGGCTAATCAACAGAGATTTCTTTGTGACAGTCCCTGATAATGTCACATAGGGACACATGTTAACTTATTCCCGCTCAATCGTAAACCCTCATCTGACTCTCCAGACAACTGGAGTTGGACTAAAGGTCATGGTGAAAGTTAAATTAATCATCAGCACATCAAAAACCAGCAGAATATCTGTCCTGGTGGATCAAAACTACCGTATTGTCCCGAATATAAGACGACTCGTTATAAGACGACCCTAATTTTTCAAGACCGATTTACAGAAAAAAGAACATTGAATGTCAAATAGTATAGTCCCTGAGTATAAGACGACTCCATTTTTGGGATATTTCCATTGGGAAAAAAAGCATAGTCTTATATTCAGGCCAATAGGTAAATTGGAAACCAACAGGCATGTTCCTTCGTTTGTGCTGATGAAACTGTCTTTCCTCCCAAACCGCCAGTCAGTCAGAAGAACAGAGGTTTTCAACCAGTGGTCGGGGACCACCAGTGGTCCCTGAGAGGATTCCAGGTGGCCCCCAGGCTAAACGATGCACAGTTGGTAACCAAATGGACCCTTATGGGTCCATTTGGTTTCATTTACGCTCTCTAGAGTTACATTCCCATCAAGGGTCCATTTGGTTTCTTGAGACGTTTCCAGGTGGTCCCCAGCTAAGTTGGTTAAACAGATGTAACTCTCAAGAGTTAAAATATTCATCATGTGAATTATCCTAAGTCTACAAACTAGAGAATGTGGAAGATTAATGGTCATTTTGATCTGCAATATATGTTTGACTGTTTTGTTTCCCAAATCCAGCCTGGAATTGTGGACAAAATAAAAAAAAAATCTTTAGTTTTTGGGTCTGTGGGGTAAAAATGTCATCAAATGGTGGTCCGTGGCTCAAATGCTGAATAAATTAGTGGGCCCTGGTGTCAAAAAGGTTGAAAACCCCTGGCCTAGTAGGAACGAGTGTGAACGAGTTCATGTAAATTGCACCCTGCATTCTTAATTTGAGTCTTTTTGCTCAAAATCCAACAGACATTCAAAGCCAATATGACCCAATTACGAAAATGAAATATGGGACAGATCTGCCTACAGCACATGACTAAAGGCCTAGAGATAATGTGTAACAATTGGTGGGATTTTGGGGACAGAGTCTGGAGGAGTAATAATCCAAAAATGTGTTTTACAAAAGTAGACCGCCTTGTGGCACTAGAACAGGCCATTCTGGGAAAAAAAAAGGTTCATCATTGGCATCCAGGGAGTGCGTGTGCAAAATTTGGCATCGACCAGTTTAACAGTGCCAGAGATTAGCTAGTAACGGCCTGATGGAGACAATAAATCTGGGGGTCCTTGACTTGTGAAGATTTGAAATTGAACCATTATAATGTAGGAATGTTCACCACATGTCAACTCAGTATGTGTGACTGGCCACCCACATCCACCCACCCACATCCACCCACCCGCATCCACCCATGGGTGCTTCTGTCTGGGCCGGCTGGGCCACCCACAGCCATGGGTGCTGCAGTGCTGGGCCACCCACCAGGGGCGGATTGGCCATCTGGACTACAGGGAGTTTTCCCGGTGGCCTAGTGGCCTGGACAGTTTTTTTTTTTTTTTTTTTTTTTTTTTTTTTTTGAAAAGTCCAGGGCAGGCCAGGGCGCCAGGCCCAGGCCAGGCAAACTAGTGTTTCTATCCTTCAAAAAAAGAAAAGGTGTCCTACACCAGAGCCTTCAAGTAGGAGAGTTGCCATATTCCCGTTCACTCCTGTGCGCCAGGGCACTGCCTCACGCTGCTGGAGGCAGTGTTGCCAACTGCCAAGATCCAAAATGCACTAGTGGCACTTCCAAAATGCACTAGAATGCGCTAGATGCTCGCCTGGAACATACAGATCAAAATGACCATTAATCTTCTACATTCTCTAGTTGTGTAGACTAAGTTGGGCTAACTCACATGATGAATATTTTAACTCTTGAGGGTGTAAAAAAAAAAAAAAAATCATTTTTACGCTCTCAAAGAGTTACATCTGGTTAACCAGCTGCCCCCCCAGGGTGGCCTGGCAAAGGCAAAATTGTCCCGGTGGGAAAATATGTGCCAATCTGCCCCTGCCACCCACACACAGCCCATCACATCACATCACAAACGTGTTCTGCAGGAAGGAAGAAGCTCTGAAAAATGTGCAAAGTCATAAAAAACTGCCATGCAGCAGTAACTGTCACTCGGGCGTCGTTCAGCTTCGATGCGTTGCACAATGGTTGAAATGGTTCTGTTTTTGTCAAGACAGGCCACAGTAAAATCTTAAAGTGGCACTTCACTCCTCAAAGTATTTGTGTAAGTGTCTCTTATATAGGAGGGCTGTGGGCAGTTCAGAAACACCTTCACGGTTTAGTATTTATTAGGGGTGGGACGATTCACTTACCTCACGATACAATATTGATATTTAGGGTTCTGAATCGATGGAACCAAATGGACCCGTCAGGGTCCATTTGGTTCCATTTGTCCTAAAAGAAAAATCATTAATAAACACAACACAAACACAACTTGATGATGTCATCATTAGTGTTGTAGTCGAGACCACTTATATCGAGACCAAGACAAGACCAAGACAACCACGGACTTGATCGAAACGAGATCGGGACGAGACTAGCACCTAGATGGTCGAGATCAAGACAAGACCAAGACAACCACGGACTTGATCGAAACGAGATCGGGACGAGACTAGCACCTAGAGGGTCGAGATCAAGACAAGACCAAGACCTAGACCAAGACCAAGACTGAGACGAGACAATGTCTCGAGAACTACAACACTAGTCATCATCAAGTAAAATACAGTACAGTAAAATATTGAAAATGGACGGAATTCTGAACAAAATGGACCGTGACAAGTTCAATCAACTGGAACATTTTAAAAGCAATTTCAAACAATATAAATAACAAAAAGTTCAATCGTACACATCATGAACACATTAATGAATAGGACCAACATAAATATCATAAATATCGAGTTTGAACCAGGCGAATCGATATTAATATCACAGCATTAAGAATTGCAATATATTGGCATCTCGATTTTTTAGGGTCACTGTGGCTCCTATGGTTATCATAAATACTAGATATTTTCAGGAAATTATCTAATAATGCAACAGTCTAAGATAAAGAAGAAAAAGAAGGGGGAAAACCACCAATACAATTCAGAGATTTATTGCTTATATACAGTATACACACATTAACAGTTTGCGTGCTCTTGCAGTAGAGCTACGTCGCGCGTTATCATTATGAAAAATAGTTATGACCGATGCCTCTTAGGTTGATCTACGTCTCTCTACGTCGCTTACCGTCGCTGGTTTGATACGATCCCAATGATAACAGCAGTGAGCAGCGACCGCATATTCCATTCAGAACGGACCAAAATAAGGGACGGACCAACCCGGAACCGGAAGGGTGTCGCCAACTAACTTGTCCGACGGGAAACATGGACCGAAATATGAAATATGACTTTTAGATGAAAATCACTGGCTACCTCAAAAAATATGAAAAAGGGCTGGCACTGGGTCTGTTAAAATGCTATGTGAAACCCCATGGAACCTTTTGATACACGTATTTCCTGTAGATTAATTACAAAAAGGAGGGTTGTTATTAACTATACGGACGAGACCGTAATCTTATTTTACATGCAGCGGCTACATCAGCAGCACTATCCATAAGTTAATTAAAGTGGCGTCTTCTATTTTCATCAAGTCTGTCAGCATAATAACAGGCAGTGTGTGGACAGAGAGCCTGTGGGAACAGTCCCTCCACTGACATATTTCTAATTATCTCGCCTGTCTTTCTTGTTTTAATAGCCTAAAGCTTTCATAGGGCACAATATAATGAAGATTAGCTGTCATCATTAGTTGAAAGGCTGCACATCCACCTCTGCATCTCACTGCATGAGTCCTACAGTATAGTCTACGAATAACTAACTCCCTGCTTCCCTCACTTTGCTTAACTTTTTCCCACTGCTGTGGTGGCACTAACTAGCCTGGCTCAGCCCTGAATCAGCGACTTAAAAATTACTAGCCTGTGATTCAAGGGACTGGCTTCCCTGCCTTTGGGGCCGTTTGTGCCGGTTGGAAATCCAATCCCAGCACCTGATTGGCCAACAGCCCATGTCAATCGCTTTGTTCCCAACCCAACGTCGTCATCCGATCCCAGCACCTCATTGGCCAACAGCCCTGTCACTCACTTTGTTCACAACGTCGAACCGATCACCGTTAAGACTGCTGCTTTGATCACGCCCATCCCAGAAACTGCTGTGGTAGAGAGGGACTTCAGTCTGAATAATGAAGTGAAACAAAATGACAATATTTCAAATAGCTTAAATTAAAGAAAATCTTAACTATCCCTTTAATGCGGCCATTGAGTAAATATCGAAATATTATTGAGTGGAGCAGTTGATTGATTTAATTGTTGGCAATGCCACAGTAAAGATCGATTATAGATTTATAGATTGCCGGTTCGATCCCGGGCTCCCGCAGAGCCCAGGATTCAGTGTGTTTGAGCAAGACACTGAACCCCTAATTGCTCCTGATGTGCTAGTAGGTACCTTGCATGGTTTCCACTGCCATCAGTGTATGAATGTGTGTGTGAATGTGGTGAATGTGATGCACAATCTAAAAGCGTCTTGGATAAAGGCTCTATATAAATGCACCATTTACCTTTCATGTAGCACAGAGCTACATGAGCAGCATGTCATTGTGAGAACTGGACAGTCTCATACTATAACAGCCCTGTATACTTGCTGTACATCCATATAGATGCACCGTATGTAACATTATACATAGAGAAAACCAAGACTGCAGACAGAGAACAATGTGGACCATGTCCTCTATTGTATTCCTGAACACAACACCATGATGACACACCCAGTGAGGATCCTAGACAACCTTTTTCATCCCAGGGACCACCATTTATTCAGGATTTGAGCCACGGACCACCATTTGAGGATATTAACATACAGATCCGAGTGACCTTTAATCTTCTAGTCGTGTAGACTTGGGGTTAATTAAGATGATGAATATTTTAACTCTTGAGAGCGTAAACATGAAACCAAATGGACCCGCAAGGGTCCATTTGGTTTCATTTTTACGCTCTCAAGACTTACATCTGGTTAACCAACTTAGCTGGGGGACCACCTGGAACCCTCTCAGGGACCACTGGTGGTCCCCGGACCACTGGTTGAAAACCCCTGTCCTAGACATTGACCCTGAGGTGTCCCTACACCTGGGTCTATGCCTGCCTGTCACAACTCTTACATAATAACCTCCTAAGTGGATCAATTTGAGAAGAATCACCATAGTGCAGTGGTTTTTCATATCAGGGACCGCCATTTCTTCAGCATTTGAGCCACGGACAACCATTTGATCATATTTTCATCCCCAAGACCCAAAACTAAAGAGCGGTTTTGTCCACAATTCCAGGGTGGATTTCACAAACAAAACAGTGTAGACTTAAAGGTAGGGTAAGTGATTTGAAATTCATGGTGTAGTACCAGCCTGGTGCACTAGGGGCGCCCAAGAGTAGCTACACTATGTGAACCTGCTGCTCGATCCTGATTGGAGGAGAATTCACCCTCCACCTGGGGAACTTTTATTAGCTCCTCTGCTAACGTGGGGGAGGGGGAAACTCTATATATGGTCTGCACACCTTATAATAGAGCATGTTAACAGAAAACATTTTTTGGGGGGTGATATCTGACAAAAGTGAAATCACTTCCTTTAATTAAGTGCTAATAAATATTTTAACTCTTGAGAGTGTAAAAATGAAATGGCTTCATTTTTTATGCTCTCAAAGAGTTACATCTGGTTACCCCAGCTTTCCATCATTTAGCTGGGAATGATGGGAAGTTTTGTTTGGGAAATAATGGAAATCACATCACCAACCAGTGACACCACAGACAGCACTAATGACATCATCAACCATCGACAGTGGACAGCCACAACGCACCATCATCAATTTCAGCTGAGCCATCATTCCTGCTCACCTGATGTATGGGGTGTGTGTGTGTGTGTGTGTGTGTGTGTGTGTGTGTGTGGTGTGTGTGTGTGTGTGTGTGTGTGTGTGTGTGTGTGTGTGTGTGTGTGTGTGTGTGTGTGTGTGTGTGCAAGCAGTGATGCATGGTAACTGCCCACCATGCTACCTTCTTCTAGCCATAACAACTTCATGCAGTCATCAGCACACGCGTGCACGCGCACACGCACACACGCACACACACACACACACACACACACACACACACACACACACACACACACACACCTCTACTCAGTAGATCATTTGTAGCCAGATGTTTGCAAAATCCAGCCTGGAATTGTGAACAAAAAACCAAAAGAATTGTTTAGTTTCTGGGGCTAAAATGTCCTCGAATGGTGGTCCGTGGCTCAAATGCTGAACAAATGGTGGTCCCTGGTGTCAAAAAGGTTGAAGACCACTGCTTTAAACCTGTCGAGGATCGTGTCAGACAACAATCTGCACTCTATTACAGAGAGCAGATTGTATCTCTCCCTGTCTATGCATCCTCTGAATGGGCAGCCAGTATAATCCAGACCCTGACCGTCTCCTCCAGTGAATGGAGCCTTGAAGTGATCCCTGACAGCCTGTCACACTGTCCAGCTCACGGAGGACATCACAGGAGGTGTCAGTCACAGCCTAGCAGGCATCCTGTGACACCACACTGCTTCTCCACACTTTACACCTGGATGACCATCCATCCATCCATCCATCCATCCATCCATCCATCCATCCATCCATCCATCCATCCATCCATCCAGCCATCCATCCGACTTACACTTACACACTTAACCAGGGCCGGACCTAGGCATCAGGGGCGGATTGGCACATATTTTCCCACCGGGACAATTTTGCCTTTTGGGGGGGGGGGGGTTGGTTTCATTTTTACACCCTCAAGAGTTAAAATATTCATCATGTGAATAACTTAGTCTACACAACTAGCGAATGTAGAAGATTAATGGTCATTTTGATCTGTATGTTCCAGGCGAGCATCTAGCGCATTCTAGTGCATTTTGGAAGTGCCACTAGTGCATTTTGGATCTTGGCAGTTGGCAACACTGCCTCCAGCAGCGCGAGCGCCCTGGCGCACAGGAGTGAACGGGAATATGGCAACTCTCCTACTTGAAGGCTCTGGTGTAGGACACCTTTTCTTTTATGAAGGATAGAAACACTAGTTTGCCTGGCCTGGGCCTGGCGCCCTGACCTGCCCTGGACTTTTCAAAAAAAAAAAAAAAAAAAAAAAAAAAAAAAAGGCCACTAGGTGGCGCAGGCCACTGGGAAAACTCCCTGTACTCCAGATGGCCAATCCGCCCCTGCTAGGCATGGACATGGGGGGGTAATGGCCCCCTAAATGCCCTGACTGCCCCACCAAACGTGATGGCATGCAAACAACCCAAATTGAATCACTACAAGAGACCTTTCAGTAAGCCCCAGCCCTCTCCCTAGTATCCACCCAAAGCTAGGACACTTTCCAGCCGGACTCATTCATTCCAATGTAAATATCATGGACATTACACAATAAATACTGGTCCTAAAAGTCTATTGTCACACCACTACAACAGCATTTCATCATTGAAAACAGAAAACTCTCTTAGAGTCAGACCTTTAGCTTTATGCATGCTGTGTGTCTGTTGCAACTTCAACAACAACTGATGTTATTATTGATGCTTTACTTGACTAATATAAGACCTGTAGCACTCATTTTTGGCTGCCCGTCCCCTTTTATACACACCCATTATAACTTACAAAACTCCATATTAATTTCAAGTAATGTAAAAAACTGTCTCTGGTTTTGACATGAGCAAAAGTAGATGATACCAAAAGTGCATCTACTGACCAAAAGTTTTCACTTTCAAAAAACTTTTTTAAAGCGGTGTGATGTGTGTTTACACTCGTCATATTTTAGAACGTGCATGTCAATGTTGCTAAAAAAAAAAAAAAAAAAAGTCCGACAACCAAACGGACCCACTTGTTCAGATCGCCCCCTTTGTTGCATTGACTAACTATATCCAAGTTTCTGAACACGCCTTTAAACAGCTGTACGAACGCCAGGGGTGTAGTCGAGGGGGGACGCGGGGGGACGCGGGGGGACGGCGTCCCCCCACTTCTCACATCTAGAATATTTGGGGGCAAAAGTAGGCCTATGTTATGTTTTGTCTTGTCATTTACTTTTATGGATACAATTAAGCATTGTAAACAATCTTGTGTCTGTGTGTTGCGCAGGCGCAAGCAAATGCGCATGCAAATGCATGCACGTGTCTTAAAAGGGGAATTCCACTCATTTTCAATATTTTTACTATGTCATTAATGTACCTTAGAGACATGGTAAAAAAGTTAATGAGTTTCCTTTTTTGTGAGTGTGTACAAATGTGAACCAAATGGACCCGCTAGGGTCCATTTGGTTCACATTTGTACACTCTCAGAAAAAAAAAATGAAATGGGTGGAATTCCCCTTCAAGAGGCGTCCCCCCCCCACTTCTAAAAGTCCCACTACAACACTGACGAACGCTGAAAACACAGAGCGTCCGTCACCACTGAGTGAACCTGTGATGTGACAATGAGTAGACAAGCTGAAAACATCCTGGATAGAAATGCACGGTCCACTGGTTCCTCTGTATTCAACAAAAGATAACCACTTTCACAAAATGACAGCCCTATTTTAGTCATCTCATCATTACAGGCAAAAAATGAGAGAAGCAAAAAAAACAAAAAAAAAAAAAAAGCACAAACCCGACAGTGACAACGCATCACAAATCTTCCAAGATGTTCCGATTTTTCAGACAGGGTTTTATAGAAGCACTTCACTCATTTGTCATTGTTCATATAATGTAATTGTATATCGCTGATACGAAATTATACCGTTGAATAATACCAAAGATATCTCGGCTGTTGCAAAGTAAGCCATTTCTTTGTGTACTGTAACACATTTTGGTGTTTTAAGAACTGTGTCATACTTTAGCCATTGATAATTATCAGATGTACAAGCTCATATCGCGCCACTTTGTGGCGCCATATGAGCTTGTTAGAACTGATATTTTTGAAAAATTGCGATAATGATGCGCAAATCTAACAATACCGATATATTCTTTGTGACACCTGATTCTAGTTTCTGACGCTAGATCCTAGTTTCTGATGCTACATTCCGTTTCTGATGCTAGACTCTAGTTTTTCTGAAAAAATACACGTTCAGTGTTGTGTCAGTGATGCTCAACATACTGTACTTCATGCCAAGGACCCCCATTTGAAAACATGTTGTTCTAGGGATCCGCCCAGAAGCAAAGACTGGCGTTAAAAACATCTGCTTCTGAAATTACGTGTTCAAAGTTTTGCACCACATTTTCACGATTTTTTTCAAAAATAGCAGAGCTACAAGCTCATAGCGCGCCACTCGGTGGCACAATGCACAATGGAAAGGAGCTATATAGACCAGGGGTTTTCAACAGGTGGTCCGGACCACCAGTGGTCCTTGAGAGTTGGTTAACCAGATGTAACTCTTGAGAATGTAAAAATGAAACCAAATGGACCCTTGCGGGTCCATTTGGTTTCATTTTTACACTCTCAAGAGTTAAAATATTCATCATCTGAATTAGCCATTTTGGAATGTATGTTTTGCTTGTTTTGTTTCCCAAATCCAGCCTGGAATTGTGGACAAAAGCAAAATAAATCTTTAGATTTGGGGTCGGTCGGGCTAAAATATCCTCAAATGGTGGTCCGTGGCTCAAATCCTGAATAAATGGTGGTCCCCGGGCTGAAAAAGGTTGAAAACCCTTGATATAGACCAAAGACCGACAGTAATAGACTGCATAATATGATGATGCACTTGACTGCAAAATCTACACACAAGAGGCAAAGAAAACATGCAGAAAAAAAGATACGCTTAGATAAATGCCAAGTACTGGAAGGAACAGGATCCAGGCTTTGACCAGCTGCCAACAGAAACAATACCAAACCTTGTTATTGCTCAAAAACCACAAAGTGTTACAGAGACGTCGCTGTGGCGTTCTTAGTGCGATGTCGAAAACTCAGTGCCAAGCAGGCAGGCAGCTATATGGTGTGTGTACAGTACACACACACACACACACACACACACACACACACACACACACACACACACACACACACACACACACACACACACGCACACACGCACACACGCACACACACACACAGGCATAATAATCTCATGTGAGATTAAGTTACAGCTGAGCGTTTCAAAGTGGAGAATATTTAGCGCGGTGTTATCGGCGTGTTTATGCGTGACGCTGAAGCAGATAGCAGAGGAACAATAGGCTGTAGTAAAGGCTTATCTCAACAAGTGCTCCAGGATTTCACAACAATAGCAAAGACATAACCGGAGGGCAGGGGCGGATTGGCCGTCTGGAGTACAGGGAGTTTTCCCGGTGGCCTGCGCCACCTAGTGGCCTGGACAAGATCCAAAATGCACTAGTGGCACTTCCAAAATGCACTAGAATGTGCTAGATGCTCGCCTGGAACATACAGATCAAAATGACCATTAATCTTCTACATTCTCTAGTTGTGTAGACTAAGTTGGGCTAATTCACATGATGAATATTTTAACTCTTGAGGGTAAAAATGAAACCAAATGGACCCGCAAGGGTCCATTTGGTTTCATTTTTACGCTCTCAAAGAGTTACATCTGGTTAACCAGCTGCCACCCCCAGGGTGGCCTGGCAAAGGCAAAATTGTCCCGGTGGGAAAATATGTGCCAATCCGCCCCTGCCGGAGGGTGCACTGATGTAACACACAGTCACTCACTCACAACACACACACACACACACACACACACACACACACACACACACACACACACACACACACACACACACACACACACACACACACACACACACACACACACACACACACACACACACACACACCCTCACCCTCCCCGGGGCTGGCAATGACACACGTGTGCTAAATACAGAACAGAATAATAATGATGATAATAATAATAATAATAGTGAATTGAATGTGGGTGCACACACATGCACACATGCACAGTCACACATGAATAGGTTTTCAGTGTAATGGGTGCCAGCGTCTTATTTCTGCACTACAAAGTATCTTCATATAGGAGGATAATTTTTAACATTTTTTTACACGAATATTCAATTTTAGGAGATGACAAAACTCTCACACAACATACATGTGCCAATGTTCACATCCGCACCCAAGGCTGTCTATACCCTGCCTTGCTTCACACCCGTTTGGAACGTAGGCTATACTTCTGTCAAACCACCTCTACCTCCGCTATGATTTGCTGCTTCTGAATTTACAGGAATAATTACTTTGTACGCCTCTGAATGTCTTAATGAAATGAACAAGTTGGCCTCTGTTGTAAACAAGTGCATTTTTAACTAGTGTGTCCAATCAGTTTTTCAGAATTGCTGTACTGTGTCTGTGGAACTTAAAACTAGATATACAGACAGACAGACAGATAGACAGACAGACAGATCCTGGGCTCTACACACCCTCCACCAACCAATTCCTAATATGGTCCTGGGCTCTCCACACCCACCACCATCCAATTCCTAATGTGATCCTGGGCTCTACACACCCTCTACCAACTGGCCTCATGTTTCCTTCAATGCATGAGGAGTCCAAGATGCCTTCTTTTCACCTGACAGAGGGGAGTTTCCCTGGTTTCCCTGGGAAGAACATGTGAGGGTAGGCTATCTATAGGGGACACGGGGAGAACATGTGAGGGTATCTACCCTAGGGGACGCAGGGAGAACATGTGAGGGTATCTACCCTAGGGGACACAGGGAGAACATGTGAGGGTATCTACCCTAGGGGACACAGGGAGAACATGTGAGGGTATCTACCCTAGGGGACACGGGAGAACATGTGAGGGTATCTACCCTAGGGGACACGGGAGAACATGTGAGGGTATCTACCCTAGGGGACACGGGAGAACATGTGAGGGTATCTACCCTAGGGACACGGGGAGAACATGTGAGGGTATCTACCCTAGGGGACACGGGGAGAACATGTGAGGGTATCTACCCTAGGGGACACAGGGAGAACATGTGAGGGTATCTACCCTAGGGGACACGGGGAGAACATGTGAGGGTATCTACCCTAGGGGACACGGGGAGAACATGTGAGGGTATCTACCCTAGGGGACACTGGGAAGAACATGTGAGGGTATCTACTCTAGGGGACACGGGAGAACATGTGAGGGTATCTACCCTAGGGGACACAGGGAGAACATGTGAGGGTATCTACCCTAGGGGACACGGGAGAACATGTGAGGGTATCTACCCTAGGGACACATGGGAAGAACATGTGAGGGTATCTACCCTAGGGGACACTGGGAGAACATGTGAGGGTATCTACCCAAATGGTGGTCCGTGGCTCAAATGCTGAATAAATAGTGGGCCCTGGAATAAAAAAAAGTTGAAAACCGCTGCTATAGAGTAAAGACGTATCTGCCTGCCCCGCCTCGACCTTCAGAGGGTCATTCACCCCTCCTCACTGGCATGAAAGGGAGCATCACCCTTTGTCATTAGAAATGTGATATATAAATAATAATATAAATAATAATAATACAAATAGAGCTGAGAAAGCAGTCCCACCCCTCTCGTGACATCGTTCCAGAAATGGATTCCCCAGTCATTTTCCTCATAGACTTTTTCTAAAATGATATACAACCCCAAATCCGTTGAAATTGGGACGTTGTGTAAAATGTAAATAAAAACAGAATGCATTGATTTGCAAATCGTTTTCAACCTCTATTCAGTTGAATACAACACAAAGACAATATAATTAATGTTCAAACTGATAAACTTTATTGTTTTTTGAAATTATACAATCTTTTGTAAATTGATCCCTGCAACACGTACCAAAAAAGTTGGGACGGGGGCAACAAAAGATTGGGAAAGGTCATGAATGCACAAATAACGCCTGTTTGGAACATTCCACAGGTAAACAGGTTAATTTTAAACAGTTTAATATCGTTATTGAGTATAACAAGACCATCCCAGTCGCTCACAATCAAAGATGGGGCGAGGTTCACCACTTTGTGAACAATTCTGTGAGAAAATCATCCAACGGTTTAAAAACAATGTTTCTCAACATTCAATTGCAAGGAATTTGGTGATTTCATCATCTACAGTCCATAATATAATCAAAACATTCAAAGAATCTGAAGAACTTGCTATACTAAAGTGTCAAGGCCGAAAACCAACACCAAACACTTGTGACCTTTGATCCCTCAGGTGGCTCTGCATTAAAAACTGACATCATTGTGTAAGGGATATTATTGTGTGGACTCAGGAACACTCAGAAAAACATTGTCAGTTTACATAATTTGTCGCTACACCTGCAATTGCAAGTTAAAAATCTACCATCGAAAAGCAAAGCCATACATCAGAAAGGTTGGTTTGAAAAAAAAACAGAAATGCCTTCTCTGGGTCCACTATCATTAGAAATGTGGACTCATCAGACCACAGCCCACTTTTCCACTTTGTGTATAACCATTTTAAATGATATTGTACCCAGAGAAGGCATTTCTGGTTGTT
>CM076974.1:47855871-47873371 GCA_039105355.1 Benthosema pterotum
TTGAAACCCTATGATGATGACTTAGAAATGAATTATGATGACCGTGATGACCCCCCCCCCCCCCAAAAAAAAAAAAAAAGAAAAAAAAACCCATAGAAATAAGCAGGACACAATATTTCTAAGTCATTCAGGATTTATGAACTTTTTCTAAAAAAAAAAAGTTGAGGGCCTCGGGCATTAGGCCTAGTATTCAGTTCCACAGATATTGTGGAAATAGCCTGCAGTAACTATTTTATTGCTATTTTATTGTGAATGCAGCCCTATTCAATTCCGTAGATATTTTGGAAATAGCCTGCAGTAACTATTTTATTGCTATTTCATTGTGAATGCAGTGAGCCAGATTAGCTACTATATAAACCAGGCAGAAATGTCTCCATATTTGGGTATGCCAGTGAAATATGGAGAGAAATCCATATGGGGAGCACTTTGCCTCACTGGTTCCTTTGTATTTTGCAATACAGTTTCTTTATTACTTACAGCAGTGGTTTTCAACCCTTTTGATACCAGGGCCCACTATTTATTCATCATTTGAGCCACGGACCACCATCTGATGACATTTTAGCCCCACACAGATCCCAAAACTAAAGATTTTGCTTTTGTTTTCCACAATTCCAGGCTGGATTGGGGAAACAAAACACATCAATATGACCATTAGACTTCAGTCTTTCAGATGATGAATATTTTAAAGAGGCATACTTAATGAACTGGCTGGGTGGAATCATAAAATGACAAATGAAAAAATGAAAAATAAAAAAATGGGATATCTTTTAATACAATGAATGTTCATTTACAATATATTTAGGCCTATTGCAAGCATTTTACTTACTTTTTATCAGGGTTAAATGCTAAAGGTCAAAGGTTGAAATCATCAAAATTGCACTAAGTCCAGAGATTTTTTTAATTGGTTAATTGTCTTGCATGGTCTTGCACCTTCCTACCTACATGACTGCCTGCCTAAGTATGTCCCAGGCCGTCCCCTCAGGTCTTCCACTGCTGGCCTGCTTGCGGTGCCTAAAATGGCAACTAAAAAACACGGTGAAGCAGCCTTTTGCTTCTATGGACCGACGGTGTGGAACAAACTAAAAACACGGTGAAGCAGCCTTTTGCTTCTATGGACCGACGGCGTGGAACAAACTAAAAACACGGTGAAGCAGCCTTTTGCTTCTATGGACCGACGGCGTGGAACAAACTAAAAACACGGTGAAGCAGCCTTTTGCTTCTATGGACCGACGGCGTGGAACAAACTAAAAACACGGTGAAGCAGCCTTTTGCTTCTATGGACCGACGGCGTGGAACAAACTCCCATTATACATTCGACAGGCAGCCTCTGTAGACATTTTTAAAGCACAACTCAAGACGTACTTTTATGCACTTGCTTTTAACTGATTCTCTGTGATTCTATATTTTATGATTTTATATTTTATGCCTTATTTCAGGTCCTCACTGTACTGCTTCTTTGATGTATTTTAATGATCTCTTTAATTTATACCCACTATTTTTTGTCTTCTTCTCTATTGCAATGTAAAGCACTTTGAGCTGCATTTTATGTCATGAAAGGTGCTATACAAATAAAGATTATTATTATTATTATTATTATTATTATAATTGCAGCCTCTTTGGGGGTGGGTATTTCTATGCAAATATCATGACCAAATGCAATGAAATACGAAACAATGAGCATCAAGCTCATGTTGTTTTCATTACATACATGTGTATAACTATATATTTTTGAAATAATTCTTCCACCAATTATAACAATATTACCTCATGTTTATGTTTTAGAGTGGAAATAAATCATGGCATGGCAAGTCCTGAGCATTAGCTCTCTCTGCTCACGCGCGAGTAGGCCATGGCCTACACCTATACCTGATGAGCATGTTTTAGGGGTGGGCCATGCTATCTTTAAACTCTCAGGGAAGTGTCATGAAGTCATGGTGACTTGAGCTGCATAATAACACCACATCAGAGGAGCCCAACAGTAATTCACTGGCCGGACAGTTAGTGTGTGTGTGTGTGTGTGTGTGTGTGTGTGTGTGTGTGTGTGTGTTGTGTGTGTGTGTGTGTGTGTGTGTGTGTGTGTGTGTGTGTGTGTGTGTGTGTGTGGCTACTGTGGAGTGTTGTAGAGCGCTCACTTATAAAAGGGGTGGGAATTTTAATCCTCTGTTGTCTCAAAGCCCCGGGCTGAGTGCTGTGTGTCTCTGTGAGATGCTGTCATTGTACTGGGGACCTTATTACAGATGCACGGCCTTCCTCCATGTCCTCTGGGGGGTGGGGGGGGACAGACGGACGGACAACGGGCCCTCTGTGCCGCTGTGTGTGTGAGTGAGTGGGTGGGCAACCTCGGAGTGAGTGGCCGCTGCCAAATGGACATGCATGCGTCTCTCTTTCTCTCAGATCACCCACATCGGAGGGAGTGAGTGCCAGAGAGAGACTTCTAGTTTAGTGGAGGAGTTGCGACATTGGGGGGTCGGAAAACTGCAGCGTTCTAGTTGCTGTTGGTGCAAAACAGGGTCCCTGAATAGGGACAAACTGGAGTTGAAAATGCATTGATTTTTTTAACGAGAGTGGCACAAATAAGAGCTATTTTAGGCATGTGTGCAACATGTTGACTGTTTTAAAGTCAAGATAATGTATCAGGAAAAGTATTGGATCGGCCCTTTTCGTCATATCGGTTCATATCGGTATCGGCAAATACTGCATCGGTGTCAGAAAAGGCCCTTATTTGTCATTACCGGGGTCATTGGGATATGCCAGTCTAACTACAGGAGACAACAGGGGTCAGTGGTTGACATTATGGCAGTTTAAAAAATGTTGGCAGGTGGAGTTTGCTTTGGAGATGCCCAAATGCACATATTAGTAAGGAGTCTGCTATTCAGTGTTGTTTTTTTTGAGAATATTTTGTTTTAGTCTTAGTTTTAGTCTTTTCAATAAGACATATTTCGTCTTTTAGTTCTATTTAGTCTTCTGAAATTCATATTTTTAGTCTAGTCTTCGTCGACGAAATGTCAAATGATTTCATCTTAGTCTCGGTAGTTTGTATTTACAAATACATTGTAGGTTTATATATCTTATACAGATTTATAGTTTTTAGTATGAAACATGCAATGTATACTGCAGATAGACAATACTTAAAACAAAAGAAAAAAAGAAGATAAAAATGTTTCTTATTTCCATTAATCTTAGGTTATGATTTAGTTTTTGTCTTAGTCTTTTGAAAATTATTTTTGTAAGTCTAGTCTTAGTCGACTAAACATCAAAAACCTTAGTCGATTTGGCTTTACAGTAAGTGTTTAGCTAGTCGAGAAAAACTACACTGCTGCTATTCACATTTTTGTAATATAATACAGGTATACATATTATTTTCTGGTATCGGTATTTGGTATCGTATCGGTTAATACAAATTGTGGTAACGGAATTGGATCGGAAATGAAAAAAGTGTTTGGGGACATCTCTGTCTGTAACCTGTCTGGGGGGTCGGCGGTTCGAATCCCGGCTCCTCCTCTGTACATGTTGAAGGGAAAGACACTGAACCCCCCAAATTGTGCTGGTTGTTACTTGCATGGTTTCCCCCACCATCGGTGCGTGGATGTAATGTGCGTAAAAAAACGCCTTGGATGAAGATGGCATATAAATGCACCATTTATCATTACTACAAAACTATCTAAAATAAAAGGCAGACCTGCCTATAGACCTGCACAGTGACGTCACCGCCCCGGTTCCACTAGTGTTTTCCTCATTCATTTTTCTCATAGACTTTTCGAAAATAATTTATATAAAGACGTTTTCGCCGCGGACAAAGCCAACTCGCGTCGTGACAAATCATGATGACACGCACAATATCATCATATAATATCTAATTAGCAAGAAGTAGAAAACGGCAGGATACAACACTTTTTGTTTCGTTTTTCATCTTAGAAATGATTTGATCGTCCGTAAAGATTGTGTGTGTGTCATCATGATTTGTCACGAGCCGAGTTGGCTTTGTCCGCGGCGTAATCGTCTTTATATAAATTATTTTCGAAAAGTCTATGAGAAAAATGAATGGGGAAAACACTTATGGAACCGGGGCGGTGACATCACTGCGCAGGCCTATACTGTACCTCCAGGTCCTTGACTTGTCCCTGTTTGTCTCCATTCTCGATAGAGGTCTACGTAGAAGAGCCTCCATTGGACTGACCCCATGAAGTGAAGGGAGTTGTCAGAACTCTGTCTATACTCTGCTGTGGGTCTGCATGCGTCTCAGACAGCGTCTGACCGCCTTCACTGTGGCCCGGAGATCGTTCTGGACGGACGGACGGACGGCGGGACGGGGGTGTGAGTGTTTTGAAAAGTTGCACTGCAGGCAGTTCCACGGAGCCAAATTTCTTGCCCTTTTTGCTGGCAGACCAGCTCAGTCGGAGGTCTTGTGGTTTATATAGAGTCTGCCCTGAGACCGGGAGGTTGGGGGTTCCATGATACCCTGGGCCGAACAATAGGAACCGGTGCAATTCCTGCTTAAAGGCAGGGTAAGTGATTTGAAATTCATGGTGTAGTACCAGCCTATTGCACTAGGGGCGTACAACAGTAGCTACACTATGTGAACCTGCTGCTCGATCCTGATTGGAGGAGAATTCGCTACCACCTGGGGAACTTTTATTAGCTCCTCTGCTAACGTGGGGGAGGGGGAACGCCATATATGGTTTCCACACCTTATAATCAGGGGTGCACATAACTACTTTGGTCCAGTACTCAGAGGAGCACCTGGGGATGTTACTTGGTGCTCCCAAAATGCGGCGACCCGCATCGCCGGGCCCTGGGACCCCTTTTTTCCACTCCGTACAGCCTGATCAATGTACAGTATTACAGTACAGGGCGATAGTTTGGGCGTTGCAATAGTGGCTAGCCTAGTAGTAGTACTACTACCTGCATTCTACATACATTAAAATGCTAGTAGTATTTTAGACTTTAGCTAGAATTATTTCAAGGTGCTCAAAGGAGCTTTCCACCCCTTGATTGACAGCTCATTGTAGGATTTTTGGTGCTCCTGAGCACCACTTATGTGCACCCCTGCTTATAATAGAGCATTTTAAACAGAAAAAAAAAATGTGGGTGATATCTGACAAAAGTGAAATCACTTCCCCTACCTTTAACTCAGCATCAAGAGTTGGAGTGGGGAGGTCAGTTCCTTTGACTCAAACCTGCCTTACGGACAGTAGGGGTGGGACCATTCACTCACCTCAATATACAATATTGATATCTAGGGTTCTAAATCGATTTATATTGCGATTCTTGTTATGCTGCGATTCGATTTGATATATCGATCCCCACAAATGACTGTGCTCTTATTATACTAGAACAAGGAGGGATTCCACCCATTTTCAAGAGGGCGATGGGTCCATTTGGTTCCATTTGTACACCCTCAGAAAAAAGATTCAAAAGAAAAATCATCATTAACAAACACACCCCAAACACAACTTGATGATGTCATCATCAAGTAAAACACAGTCCAGTAAAATGTTGAAAATGGGTGGAATTCTGAACTATATGGACCGTGACGAGTTCAGTCAACATTTAAAGCAATTTTAAGCAATATAAAATAACAAAGGGTTCAATCATACACATCAATTTCATTTTCATTTAAAATAGGGGTTAATTTTGAAGTGGTTTTGAAGCATGATATGGTACAGTATATGAAGCAGTACTGTATATCCCTGCAAGTGGTGAAGGACATTCATTCATTGTACCGTTTCATTCCCTTTACTGACAGCACATTTTGATCAGTGTATGTGTGCGCGTGCGCAAATGTGCATGCCTGTGTGTGTGTGCAGGGCAGATTGGCACATATTTCCCACCGGAACAATTTTGCCTTTGCCCTGGTTAGCTGGTTAACCAGATGTAACTCTTTGAGAGCGTAAAAATGAAACCAAATGGAATCCATTTGGTTTCATTTTTACACCCTCAAGAGTTAAAATATTCATCATGTGAATTAGCCCAACTTAGTCTATACAACTAGAGAATGTAGAAGATTAATGGTATGTTCCAGATGAGCATCTATAGCACATTCTAGTGCATTTTGGAAGTGCCACTAGTGCATTTTGGATCTTGTCCAGGCCACTAGGTGGCGCAGGCCACCGGGAAAACTCCCTGTACTCCAGATGGCCAATCCGCCCTTATGTGTGTGTGTGTGTGTGTGTGTGTGTGTGTGTGTGTGTGTGTGTGTGTGTGTACAGGACACATAATTGGTGCTTGGATGAAGCAGTCAGTGAGTCAATCCTGTGGTGGGTGATGGTCCAAGGTCTCCAATGTTCCACTCAGCAGAGCGCTGTGACACCCATGAGCTACACCACACACACAGTGGAGAGGAATGGATTACTTCAAGGCATGCCCACACCTTTTTGACTTGTAAGCTACTTTCAAAATGAGCGGCTCAACAAGATCTACACATCAAAATTGTGATAAATTCCATTACTGCAAATCCATGTCAAGACCCCTAGAAAGTGGGAGCTTTGAAAACAGTGGTGATGGTGTTACTTTACTGTTATATAGTGAGAATGCCAAACACGGGCGGATGTAACATTTCCCAATTGAGGGGGGGGGACAGGAGAAAATGGTATGGGTGCGGCTTCATCGCCCGTGTCGCTTCGCGCCACAGGCGATGAAGTCGCACCCATGCCATTTTTGGTTACAGGACGTTTATTAGGCAAGTAAAGCATCAATAATAACATCAGTTGTTGTTGAAGTTGCAACAGACACGCAGCATGCATAAAGCTAAAGGTCTGACTCAGAGAGTTTTCTGTTTTCAATGATGAAATGCTGTTGGTTTAGTGGTGACACAGCTGTAGTTAGTTAGTAGCAGTAGTAGTGTTTTTAATCATTTTAAATAGATATTTGAAATATCTTGGGTTGTTTTGCATGCCATCATGTTTGGTGGGGCAGTCTGGGAATTTAGGGGACATTGCCCCCCCATGCCCATGCCTAGATCCGCCCCTGATGCCAAATGAAAAATAGAGGGGGAGAATTGCTAGGGTCTCTTCTTGTACAGAACTGTATATGCTCCTACTGAGGTTTGAAAACCTGAAGTATTTGCGGTTTGAGTTGACCATTATTATATTTTAGGGGACTTTCATGTGATCTACCGGCACATGTGTGTGTTCTATTGATCACGATCTACCTTTTGAGATGGGGGTGGGACAATTCACTTACCTCACGATACCAGGGGGCGGATTTGCCATCTGGAGTACAGGGAGTTTTCCCGGTGGCCTGCGCCACCTAGTGGCCTGGACAGTTTTTTTTTTTTTTTTTTTTTCCCCAGGGCAGGCCAGAGTGCCAGTCCAGGGCAGGCCAGGGTGCCAGGATGCCAGGCCAGGCAAACTAGTGTGCTCGCGCTGCTGGAGGCAGTGTTGCCAACTGCCAAGATCCAAAATGCAGTAGTGGCACTTCCAAAATGCACTAGAATGCGCTAGATGCTCGCCTGCAACATACAGATCAAAATGACCATTAATCTTCTACATTCTCTAGTTGTGTAGACTAAGTTGGGCTAATTCACATGATGAATATTTTAACTCTTGAGGGCAGCAGGGGCGAAATCCAAAAGCGACCTCGCCCGCGGGCGCCCGGTTTCAAAAGCGGCGCCCGCTTTCACACAAAAACGGGCGCCCGTTTTCAAAAGCGGGCGCCCGTTTTCGTGAAACAGGGCGCCCGTTTTTCACAAACGGGCGCCCTTTTCAAAAGGTTATGGTTAGGGTTAGGTTAGGTTTAGGCATAGGTTTACTGAGGTTAAGTTTAGGGTTAGAGTTAGGTTTAGGCATAGCCTAGTTTGTGAAAACGGGCGCCCGCTTTTGAAAACGGGCGCCCGCTTTTGAAAACGGGCGCCCGTTTTTGTGAAACGGGCGCCCGTTTTTGTGAAAGCGGGCGCCCGCTTTTGAAACCGGGCGCCCGCGGGCGAGGTCGCTTTTGGATTTCGCTGGCTCTCCTTGAGGGTGTAAAAATGAAACGCTCTCAAAGACTTACATCTGGTTAACCAGCTGCCCCCCCCCCCCCCCAGGATGGCCTGCAAGGGCAAAATTGTCCCGGTGGGAAAATATATGCCAATCCGCCCCTGCACGATATGATGCAATATTGATATTTAGGTTCCTGAATCGATTTACATTGCGATTCTTAGTTATGCTGTGATTCGATTTGATTTATCGATCCCACTTTTATCCCATTTTTTTCCCAAACAAATGACTGTTTTTATTATACTAGAGCAAGGGGGCTTCCACCCATTTTCAACACTGTATTTTACTTAATGTCATCAAGTAAAATGTTGAAAATGGGCAAATTTCTGAACAATATGGATCATGAGGAGTTCAATCAACTAGAACATTTTAAACAATATGGATAACAAAAAGTTCAATCGTACTCATCAGTGCACCTAACATCAGCCTGTCTTTGTGACATGAACAAATTAATGAATACAATCTACATAATGATAAAAAAATAAAATAAAAATCGATTCTGAACCTGGTGATTCGACCCTATTATGTAGAGATACTTCGAGACAAGTAAAAGTCTAGAATTCATAAATTGAACAACACTTAAAACACCACACTCACAAAACCATGTCACTGAAGTTGAAAAATAACAAATCTGCCACGGCCATTGTGGCCATCGGTCGAGACACATTTATAGTTGTCGCGACCATTTGACCACACATCGCGACATATGTCGCGGTGGCAAATCGATTTGGCTCATCCTGGACTATGGGGTTTAATGGACAGGCTTCCTCACAGAGAATGTTGAAAAGTGACATACATGGAAAGACAAACTTAATTTATTAGTTCAAACCTCAATAGATAGATTATTACGACACTTTAAAGTATTTTTTTTGCAACAAAGAATTGTGCATTAAAAAAAAAACAGAATAAAATACAAAAAGAGAATTTATGGCAACCACCTTACTGTAGACATAACAGTATATAACCTTACATTATAGACGCAACACACCATAAACGTCGCTGCGCGTTGGGCAGAATGAACCTTCTAGCTTCCATAGTTCAGCTGCTTGTGTTTATTTGTGGTGAAATTATTTTTCAGCATGACAAAAAAAAAAAGTGCAGGTCCTCCAGATTTAACGGCTCACAGGGGCGGATTGGCACAGATTTTCCCACCGGGACAATTTTGCCTTTGCCAGGCCACCCTGGGGGGGGGGGCAGCTGGTTAACCAGATGCAACTCTTTGAGAGCGTAAAAATGAAACCAAATGGACCCTTGCAGGTCCATTTGGTTTAATTTTTACACCCTCAAGAGTTAAAATATTAATCATGTGAATTAGCCCAACTTAGTCTACACAACTAGAGAATGTAGAAGATTAATGGTCATTTTGATCTGTATGTTCCAGGCAGAGCATCTAGCACATTCTAGTGGAATGCCACTAGGATGTGGCAATTTTGGAAGCGCCACTAGTGCATTTTGGATCTTGTCCAGGCCACTAGGTGGCGCCACAGGCCACCAGAAAAACTCCCTGTACTCCAGATGGCCAATCCGCCCCTGACGGCTCATGTGTTGCAATGCACTTTTGGACGGGAACACATGTTATCATTTAACCTATTTAAACGGTAATAGAGGCAACTTTATTGTGTACAAACACTGTTTTTGTAAACAGATTTGTGTAAACTCCACCTCACACGCACCGCCTTTCCTTTCCTGAGCCCGACGAGTATTTCCATGTTTTCATGAATTGTTGACAAGAACAAAATTCTGGACCGTCTGCAGGACGAAGCAATGTCTGTCTGCAGGGAAACAGCTGCAGCATCAAAGTAGAAGCAACGTAGAGGGGGAAAAAAGAAAAAAAAAATAGGCTAAAAGTTGCCTTTATTTCCTTTAAACTAACTGTTGAAAAATATCAGATCTACAAGCTCATGGCGCAACGTCGAGTGCTGCACTATGAGCTTGTAGGTCTGACATTTTTGAAAAATCGCAAAAAATTATTATGCTACCGAATAATCACATCCCTGCTAATCATGATCTACAGTGTCGAATGCAGTTCTCAGCTCAAAATGGAACAGAGGTTCTCGTTTTTCACCGTTAATTTCCCCCAAAAAGTTAGTCTTGACCCCCTTGGACATGTCCAGACGACAGCGACTGTAAGCCCTCACATGGTCCTAGCAAAAATCACTTCAAAGACAAACAAATCACAGCTGACATACATAAGTACATACATCTCTTTCCCAGCCCAATTTTTTTTTTTTTTGCTTTTGGCCGCCCAAAAAATGGCGGCCATTTTGTTTTGGGGGCGGGGATAACTCGTCCAAACTCGTCCTTGGCAGGGAAAGAGGTATATACATACATGACACCCCTACACACCTTGCATACGTAGTTATTTCAAAACTGACCTTGGAAGTTAAATAAATCTGTTCAGAGCATATAATAGATATATATATATATATGAATCATAAATAAACCGTGTACTGTATTTTCCCCCACATAAAGACTATTATTATTATTATCATTAACAGTGATGCCAGTATGTGTGTGAGTGTGTGCCTGTGTTAAAGGGCAATTTATGCTTTGAGCAATTAATTGTCGAGGCATACAGTACCTCTGTCTGTGGAAGTATGAAAAGTTGCAGACAACTAAAAAATAAAGTAAAAAAAAAGTCGCATTGCGCGTTCGACGGGGAGGATGCACCACGAGACACGACTACATCCACTACCCCTCGGTTAATTACTTTTTCGTGGCATCGTTGTTGCTTCGGCGAGTTGCAGACAGTAGGGACTTTAAGATCGCCCTCCCTGTGACTACGGCACGATGAGGAAGTGGGCGTGCTCCGTCGCAGTCGCCACAGAAGCCTGACATAATTAAGAAAGCAGTCGAATGGGAGGTAGCCCTTCCACTGGCGTCTTCGGTTTCCTACAGCGTACCTCTCGTCCACGTTCTTGACAAAAGCTGCGTTTCGCCGCCAGGGGACATCAGGCTCCGACCGCCGCTAGGCTTATATATCTTAAAGTCTCTTAAAATGAATGCACAGAACTTGTGTAGTGCGACGTGTGGGGTGACAATTTGCTGCTCAAAGCCTGAATTGGCCTGAAAGGAGAATATTTAAGACTAGAAGAAGAGTTTCTTACCTTTCTTTGTCCTTGTTACATCCCCAAAAAAAAAGAGGTCCAGGTGATATTTAGTGCAAAAGCCCATTATTGGCCATTTCCCCTACCACAGTGGTTTTCAACCAGTGGCCCGGGGACCACCAGTGGTGCCTGAGGGGATTCCAGGTGGTCCCCAGCTAAATGGACCGTTGGTAACCAAATGGACCCTTATAGATCTGTAACTCTTGAGAGCGTGAAAGGAAAACCAATGAAACACAATTAGAAAATGTACCGGAAGAAAAAAGTGTCATTTTGACCAATGTTTTGCCAGTTATTTCTCCTAAATTGTGGACAAAAAGAAAAGTCCAAGAGACTAAACTTATCAAAGGGTGGTTCTCTGTGACTAAAATGCAGAATAAATAGTGGCCCTCGTATGAAAATACCAGGGCCTCAATGAATTGAACTGAATGGGTTGCTGTGTCAATTAGCTTATTTCCATCGCTCAAACATCTTCTCTTCCTATATATGTCCTCTCTTCATGTAAATATTATCTCAAGCAGCACATTTTATTACTTATTTCTATGGAAATAAGCAAATTAGCACTAAAACCCAACGCCCAAATGAGAGCTAGTAGGGAATGAGCTTTTGCACAAAACAACACCTGGATCTCTTTGCTGGGGATGCAACTACAAATAAAAGGTAAAAAAGCCTTCTAGACCAGGGGTTTTCAACAGGTGGTCCGGGGACCACCTGTGGTCCTTGAGAGGGTTCCAGGTGGTCCCCAGGCTAAATGATGGAAAGATGGCTAACCACATGTAACTCTTGAGAGTGTAAAAATGAAACCAAATGGACCCTTGCGGGTCCATTTGGTTTCATTTTTACACTCTCAAAAGTTAGAAGTCTACACTGTTTTGTTTGCAATATCCAGCCTGGAATTGGGACAAAATAATTCTTTACTTTTAGGTCTTTGAGGTGAAAATGTAATCGAATGGTGGTCCGTGGCTCAAATGCTGAATAAATGGTGGGCCCTGGCATCAAAACGGTTGAAAACCCCTGTTCTAGACAGAAATTCTCCTTTAGAACAAAACACAGGTATAGGAAGAGGTGCTCCTTATAAAAATCTTGACAAAAAGACGACGTTAACACTTTATAACAAAAGATCCTCTCAACCAAAACAAACAACCCTCCGCCCCAAAAAAAGAATTGGAAGGACAAACATTTATATAAATATGAAAATTCTAAAGTGCATCTCTCAAAGACTTGTCGCATGAAAAAGTGAACTGCAGTCCTAATCAATCAAAGAAAACAGTAAAATAAAAATAAGTGACAAACAAACAAAAGAGAAACTTAAAGGTAATAGAGGCAACTTTAATGTGTACAAACACTGTGTTTGTAAACAGATTTGTTTAAAACCAGAATCTAACTCCACCTCACCTCCACTCTATTGGCTCATTATGAATCAGCTGGAGACTGCTGTGCTGTGATTGGCCCACACAACCCCCTGCCTGACGAATGTTTTTGTTTTCATGATTTGTTGACAACAACAAGAAAGTTCTGGACTGTCTGTAAGACAAAGCAAGTGTCTGACTGCAGGGAAACAGCTGTAGCATCAAAGTAGAAGCAACATAGAGGGGGGGAAAGGCAAAAAAAAGTAACTATACATCTATTTTGATTTGTTTGGCTAAAAAAAAAGGTTGCCGCGCTATTACCTTTAAGTTTTAAAAAACGTGCAATTGGACATAATCTTCTTCATGTACTGTACATGCACACATACAAGGTTTATTATTTTTTTGCTATGGGAAAAGAACAGCCGCAAAAAACGCAGTCCAAAAGAGTTTTTTCACATTGTCCAGAGGTAGGGTGACCAGATCCAAACTGTTCATTTGAGGGACAGAAGTGTTGCATGTGTGGGACAAGTGGAGTGTGGAAACGGGACAAAATGTAGTTAGCAAATTATTAACGTGTTGATGTCAATATTCCAAAAAATATTTCAGGATTCCATTTGACACATAGCATAAACAGCTGATCTAAAATAAAAAATAGCTGATCTACAATCTCAAAACGCGTCGCGCTGCGACGCGTTTTGAGATTGTAGATCAGCTATTTTTGATAGGACAGTATGCGATGTGGCCTCTCTAGAGTGAGTGTGGAAATATAGTGGTACCATGGGGGGGATTATTAAAAAAAACAAAAATACAGCAAGAAATGATACAACAGAAATCCAACTATTAGGGCACTACAAATTATTGGGGGCATTTTGAACACCTGGATGCCTGTCAGTCACAATGTGGGACAGAGTCTCAGTTTGTGGGACGCTTGAGAAATCTTGAAAATGAGGGACTGTCCCACGCAAAGAGGGACATCTGGTCACCCTGTCCAGAGGTAAAGAAAAGGCTACGCAGGCTTGTGCCGTTTCTGCATCTGTAGATCGCTCTGGTTTCACACTTGGCTTTTTTTTAGAGTATATAATAAATATATACACACACACACACACGCACACGTTTATGAATTTAAAGTCTTATATATAAGCAAACTTGTGTGATAAAAAAAGAACGACAACAACAAAAAAGCACACAGCGGTGAATAAAAGTCATCTTTCGTTTGTACGATGTCACTCGTGAACGTTTCTGTTTTTGTCTTCTCGTCTTTCTGTCGTGTTTTGTAAAAGAGATCGGAGACTTGTGTGAGGTCTGGTGTGGAGACTAAAGATCGCTGCTTCACAACGTCCGGGTCGGGGGCCACCAGGGGTCCAAAACAGACACCCCATGGGTCGACTGGTAAGTAAACTCCTCCAAGATTACAGATTGGAACCAAAAATGTAAAATCTTTACTGATTTTTTTGTGTACAAGTGTGACCCAAGTGGAACCCTTATTGTGGGGTCTGTAAAGTCTTTAAGTTAAATAAGGTGTTTACAGTGTAGAGACTGTAGGTCCAGGAGATAAGAAAAGCGCTATCAAATGGGTTGGGGAGTTTTGGGGTCCTTGGCCTGATAGGGTTCAACTTGGGGGTAAAAAAGAGGCTTGAGATTTTGGGTAGTTTGGGGGTGCTGATTATGGGGGATCTAGGTTAGATTTTGGGTATTTTCAGGGTGCTGATGATGGGGGGTCTAGGTTAGAATTTGGGTAGTTTCGGGGTGGTGATAGGGTCAGATTTTGGGTAGTTTCGGGTGCCGATGATGGGGGGGGTCTAGGTTAGATTTTGGGTAGTTTGGGGGTGCTGATGATGGGGTTACTCTCTTGGAGGAAGCGTCGTCCAGCACTCTTGTAGTCGTAGGTACAGTCGTGGGTCTCGGCGTAGCGGTGCGTCGCGCAGAAGTTGTGGCCACACCTGAGGAAAAACGTAGCAGACACAACACCTTTTGGTCATTATTGCATGCAAAGAAAACGACCTACATTCCTTTCCACAAGGTCGTATCTATGGAACTCAGGGGCGTTTTTGCCATTAGGCAGACTAGGATACCAGGCTAATAAGCATAATATGGATAAATACATTATACTTATCCTCTATAACTAGAATTGAACATTTATTAAAACACATATGTTATTTAGTTTAAAATAGTTCATAATTTTATCCCTTGGGGGCACCATTTTACAGGAGATTTTCCCTGGAGCCCCCCTTACCAAATGGACCCTTACGGGTCCATTTGGTAAGGGGGGTTCCAGGGAAAATCTTGCCTAGGGCTCCAAATTGCTTAGGAACGCCACTGATGGAACTGCCCTTTCCTCCCCGTCTCAGGTCAAACCAAAAATGTCAAATCAGCTTCCGGAATTACAAGAGCATCAACCAAGACACCCTAACTTCTGATCTGGAATGTAGGCAAACTATTCCAGGGTTTTCAAACCTTTTTGATCTCAGGGCTCACCATTTATTTCAGCATTTGAGGACATTTTAGCCGCACAGACCCCAAATCTAAAGATTTATTTTGCTTTTGCTCACAATTCCAGGCTGGATTTGGGAAACAAAACAGGCAAAAAACAAAAAAAAAAAAAAAAAAAAAAAAAGGCAAATTCAGATGATGAATATTTTAACTCTTGAGAGCGTAAAAATGAAACCACGGGTCTATTTGCTTTCATTTTTACATTCTCAAGAGTTACAGCATGCATTAACCAACTTTGCTGGGGACCACCTGGAACCCTCTCAAGGACCACTGGTGGTCCCCGGACCACCGGTTGAAAACCACTGGTCTATTCTAACCACTTGGTGCTCGCTGTTTTCTGTATTTATGAAAACACGTACTAGTTGCTAGGCGACACATAAAGATCCATCTGGTACCACAGTGAGAGTTTAGTAGCATAAAAATGAAAACATTTTCAGAGGAGCCATTTATTATTAGGGTTTTGTTGAATGCCCCCCCCCCCCCCCCCCCCCCATTCGTTATGCCTATTAATCCCTCTCCCCACACAATCATTTCTGTATGTCGCCAATCGTCACCAGTGTTGGGCAATATTACTCCAGAATGTAATATCATATTATCATTACTTATGACCCATTAAAAAAAAATAATATTATATTACTTATTACTTGAATCAAAGAGTAATAAATTCTATGTTTTAAGAGAACTTGTAGTGTAGGACATGTGTGCAGAATGCTGTGGTGGATAAGGATCTGCAAATTACTGGACATCTCTGTTGTTATCTGTTGATAGCTTGTAGATCTGTTCTATTTCCAAATCGTGCAGCAGCAAGCTCATTTGTAATAAGTAATGAGTTGTGTTTTGGCAGAATAACATATTACATATTACCATTTTTGCAGAGCAATATTGCTACACTACTTTTACTGATAAAGGTAATAATATTACAGTAATATGTAATTTGTGTTTGGCCAGCACTGCAAAATATACAGGACATGTCATACAATATTATATTTATGACACATTGACAAGAGAACCGATTTAGAAAGGAAAATGGCAAGGGCGGATGTAACATTTCCCAATTGGGGCGGCAGGAGAAAATGGTATGGGTGCGGCTTCATCCCCCGTGCCATACCATTTTCCATT
Organism: Benthosema pterotum; assembly: GCA_039105355.1. Lineage (NCBI taxonomy): Eukaryota > Metazoa > Chordata > Actinopteri > Myctophiformes > Myctophidae > Benthosema > Benthosema pterotum. The sequence continues at coordinate 47,871,910 of CM076974.1, forward strand.
ACAGGACTTTTATTAGGCAAGTAAAGCATCACTAATAACATCAGTTGTTGTTGAAGTTGCAACAGACACGCAGCATGCATAAAGCTAAAGGTCTGACTCAGAGAGTTTTCTGTTTTCAATGATGAAATGCTGTTGGTTTAGTGGTGACACAGCTGTAGTTAGTTAGTAGCAGTAGTAGTGTTTCGAATCGTTTTAAATATAAGCACTTTAATTTGAAATATCTTGGGTTGTTTTGCATGCCATCGTGTTTGGTGGGGCAGACTGGGCATTTAGAGCAGGGGTTTTCAACAGGTGGTCCGGGGACCACCAGTGGTCCCTGAGAGGGTTCCAGGTGGTCCCCAGCTAAGTCGGTTAACCAGATGTAACTCTTGAGAACGTAAAAATGAAACCAAATGGACCCTTGCGGGTCCATTTGGTTTCATTTTTACACTCTCAAGAGTTAAAATATCCATCATCTGAATTGGCCCAAGTCTACACAACTAGAAGACGGAAAAAGGAAAAAGAAATCTTTAGTTTTGGGATCTGTGGGGCTAAAATGTCCTCAAGTGGTGGTCCGTGGCTCAAATGCTGAATAAATGGTGGGGTCCCTGGTGTCAAAAAGGTTGAAAACCCCTGATTTAGAGGGGCATTGCCCCCCTCCCCATGCCCATGCCTAGACCCGCCCCTGGAAAATAGTCTTCTCCGGCAATTTTGTCCATGCTTTGTCGTTATTTGCAGGAAAACACTGGCTTAAAAAAGAAAAAAAAAAAAAAAAAACACCCATGTAATGGCTGCCATTACATGGAGCGGGTTGATACTTTATGATGTCAGGACAGCCATGTTTGGCCATAAACACAGTGACAAATGAAACCCCCAGACGGAGGAGAAAGGTTAATGCTGTGCACAGCACAGCAGCTTCACACAGGGATACATGAAACGGTGACATGAAAGAAAATACATAGAACATGATGCCCGACACATACCGCTGTGTGATGGGCTAAATAAATAGATAAATAAAAAATAAAGCTGAGCTTAGCTTTAAGAAAATGGCAGCACACGCAGTTTTTTGTCACCCCTTTTCTCTGTCGCTCTACCTTCTAATGGGGAAATTCCCTGTTTGTTCATTCATTCATACATACGTAAAGTACCAGCTGACATTTGCTATTGGTAAATAAAGCTGACATTAAGCTGACCAGGTAATGTCACATCATCTATAAATGTAGGTATATAATAATATACTATAATGATTATTATTGTAATGTAGTTACCCTTATCGCTTGTCAGGATGATTGTTGTTGCTGTTATTGCTGCCATTAATATTTATTGTTATTATTATTATTGTACAGTATTTAGAATTACACAAAGACAGGGTAGGACATCATATGTTTCTAGTAAACTTCCTTTCCAGAGTGATTCTTTCATGTTTGTTTTCTTTAAAAAAAAAATCTAATTTACCGTTGTTTCCTTTGTTCCCTTATATTAA